>JABSSW010000064.1:0-226887 GCA_018902385.1 Physcia stellaris
ATAGGCCAGTAATAAAGCGGTTTTATCGCGAGTTTCTCGTAGCCTTCCCTGATATCGTCCAAGTAAATTGTGTGCATCTCGTAACCCTCTGCTCGCGGGCCCTGCATTAATGGCACTTCGACATTCAGGGGGCTTTTTTGTGTAATCTCGATCCATGCTTTTTCCGGGTATGATAGCGGCTCATGGAAACGGACTTCGGCTGGGATCCAGACGATGGCGCCCAAGTACAGCAGTACTAGACATTGATCAACGCTTAAAACCAAGTTGGCACCTGCTGGCTTTCGCTGATCCAAGCCTCTTTCATGGCGTCGTATTTGGCGTAATGCGGAGGCAATCGGTTCCCAGGTCTGGAATGAGTATCGAGCGAGCGGCCGGAAGGCTTCCAGCGTTTTTGCGTCGTACATGAATTCAATCATGGGTTCGGTCTTGGAGATATCGATGCCCCGGCAGGATAGCTCTTGCAGGGTCACTGACGTGAAAATCTCGGGTTGTGCGGAAAGATAGACAGCGTGGTAATCAGGCGATGCATGAACGAGATTCTGGAGAGTCTGGACATCGGAGATGTTGTTCAGGATTGATCGCTTGAGTTCTGCTGGAATGGTTTCTAGGGTCGCCATTTTGCTTGGAGACAACTGTAGGTCATTAGAAGTAATGCAGAAAACGTGCAAAATCTGCTTACTAGTGTAGAGAGTTGACAACGGTAATACAACCGTGGAGTTTTTTGGATCTTCTCAATCTTGTTTGGAAACTGCAAGGAAATGGTGGAACCAGAAGATAGATATTGCCTTAGTCGAGGTATGTCAATGAGTCGTGAAAAGACTTTGTCTGATGCTGTGACAGCTCAAAATTTTACCTTGAAATTAGCAATGTCACATATGTCACTAGTGACTCGATTGTCGGGGTGATGAAGGCAGATTACTTCAGCCAGAGATGATGAATACATTACCCCATCCATCAGACTCAGCACCATTGGTCATATACTGATGGAGTCACAGTTGCAATTAGACCCCGTTCTCTACATTGATTTTATTCTCTGCCATCGTCTTGAAACGTCTTGAAATTGTTCGATGACCCTTAGAAAATACCCAATGTAAGTGGTCGATTGTGGCCAAAGTGCAGGACAAAATGACAGTAAAATGGTAGAATAGTGTGACTATTCAGAACAGTAGTATCATTCCAAAATTAGGGAAGATACCGTCCAAAATAACGAGATTGAGATCAAGTAGGGCGATCGATTGGCTGGATTTGATGCTCCTCTTGTTGGTGTTACCGTCCATGGTCTCCTGCAGTATTCCCACGGTTTCGGAGCTCCAGGTTAATATGGTGGAGTAATAGAGACTTAGGAAGGAACTAATCTTGAATCGATTCCAGCAAATCAAATTGTCCTCTACACGTGATCTGCGCGCAGTCCGTTGATCCGATTGACTAAGCTCGTTTTCCTGACGCCTTGGCAAGGAAACGGAGGAAAAGAATGAAAAGTGAAAGCAATGTCAATATTCTCGTTGTCGTGCCAAGTCGTTACAGTCCCAACCGCCTGGATTCCTCCTTTGCATCAATAACGACCCATCCCCTAACCTTTCCATCGGGCGCCAGTATCACCTGATCTTGTCCCAACCCCCATCCTGACCTGTTTCTAAATGTTGTTCACCCTCGATTTCCATATCCAGCGCGCTCGTGTCTGCGATGGTTATCCCACTTTTTCTCAAGGATTCCAGCATAGCTCTGACATTCAATCGCAGCGTCCTTTCGGGCTCGTCGGTTTTTAATGCTTTCTTCGTGAGCCAAGGAAACAGGATGCCAAAATCGGACTGTGACAGATGTGCAGAGGAGACGGGATAGAAGATGTATGGTACAACATGGGTTTCGGACACTGGATCGGAAAGAATATGAAGGGTATGCCGTAAATTATTCGTCCATTTGTAGAAGCCATGAGATAGGATAGCTAGAGGAGGCGAGGCAGGAGTGCCACAATTGGCCGGGAGCGGCTTTTCATAAAGTGCGGCTGTCGAGGTCCCTGAGAGAGGCATGGCCCAGAGATCGAGGAGGGAGACGGGCGAAGCAGATGTGATCTGCTCAGTTAGGGCTTTCCCGGGGTAGGGATATAGTACTGTTTCTCTATGGTAGACAGATTTGAGGAATTGTACTATGGTCGCTGCACCGAACGAGTGGCCTGCCCAGGATATCTTGCCGGGTCTGTGGACGTCAAGCCGGGACTTGAAAGTCTCGAGAGTGTGGCCGGCTTCGGAGGCCTGGGTGTTCGTCATAGAGGTTCCTTCATCGATCTTGAGTAGAGCATCGTGAACGACGCCTATTTCCCAGCACCGAACTCTTAACTGTTCGTTTCTTCCAATCTCAACTTCAGGCGTAGACTCGTGCGGGTAATATTGGTATTCCACGGCTTTCAGCATGCTTTTGGCATCATCCTTAATGAAGGAAACTGGGGCACTTCCATCTCGGTGATCTGGTGCGACCACGACGATGCCGTGACTTGCCAACGATCCACAGAGGTGACTATATGCGTTTCTTGATCCCCCAAGCCCATGCGAGAATATCATGACAGGCCATCGGCCATTCGTCTTGGTTGGTGGTTCAAGAAGTTTTGCATCTCGAACGGCAGGGATCGTGGTGTATTGGATCAATCGTAGGAAAGGTACCCACCTGCACAGGTCAGCACTGTCAATTCTCAAAAGAGCCTGATGTGACACCCACGTGAGAAGGGAGGCAAGCCAGGGCTTGGCTTGCAGGAATGAGTAATACGCCTTGAGGTATTGGCTTTGGGGATCAGGCATCCAGTGTATATGCTGCACCTTTTTCGTATCCACTTGGCAAGGATAGAAGAGTCGGAAGCTGGAGGTGGTGATCTTGGGATTAGGGGCGGGGCAGGACGTTGAGAGTTCAAGGGTAGGTATCTCGACGTCCTGCGAGCCGACTTTATAGGGGCCTGTGTAGTCTGGGAAAGAGGGAATCGGGTTTAGGTGGCCAAGGAAAGGCATGTTGGTGAGCACGCGACCCAGTCGACAGGTGGAACGAATGATTATCTTTAATCAAGGGAAGGTGATGTGGCGATTCAGCGAGGGGGAATGGAATGATCGAAGGCATCGTGAAGGCTGGCCAAGGATACAGTCATATACATATGGAGTGGATGAAGTCACCGCGTAATCGCGAATTTGCCATCAAGCCGTCGAGGTAGCATTTACGCCGAACCTCGGTAGCTTAGCACCCGGAACCGCTTCCGGTGTGCCAAAAGGGTTAGACTAAGTAGAATTGCGCTACGAGGACGGGCCGAGGGGGGCGCCACAAATTGGAAGCCAAAAGTAATTACGTCATATCCTCTGCTCAAGCCAATGCTGTCTCATTCCAACAGACTGAAAGCACTTCCTCGTTCAATCAACAAATGTGTGATACAGCACGCCTTTCATGAAAGAGTTCAACACTCATATCTTTTCTGGAAAAGCCTACGATGAGCGGCTATTGGATACGAATCTTCAAGTCGCCGAACGCGATATCAGGGATTGGCCTGAATTTACGTTACTTGGAGGACTATGCAGTCAATATACACATTCTCGGATGTACTTGTACAGGCCAGTGAGGCACTCCATCAATGCTTACATCGATTACTTAGGTAGTAAGCTTCATGAAAGCACGTGACTCAGCTTGTGTCAAGCCAAAATTTTATTGGCTCACTCCAGTAACCAAGAACTTATCCATGATCTGATGTGATGCCTCTGATGCATCGCCACTAATATGTTCATTAGGTAAGGTTAGAGACGATACCATATTCTGATTGCAATTGGCAAGCATCCAGGCCGACGAGCATCAAGTCTTCAGGGCCCATAACCTGGGCAAACTCATGGAGAAATTTGGCAGCCTCCTAAAGCGCTGCGTATTCAATATCTCTACTGGCAATGTCTTTCGCTGCTAGCTCCTCTCCTTCTTCGTCCGCCTTTTTGCTCTCTTCGACCTGATCAAATGTTCCACTGTATCTTTCTTCGGCGTCTTTATCGCCAAGATAGTGACCAAGCTTGCGGACCATTGACTTCTTCAGATATGGGCCTGGTGTCGCCCAGACGACCCCAGTTCTCTTGTTGAGGAAGTTCTCCGCCCAATCCGACTTTTCATACTGTGAGTAACTTCATGTTAGCATTCCGATGAATAGAGAGACTTGACTCAAAGCGAAGAACCTACTTTTTGATAACGAAGAATGGTAGTAACAAAGTGATAATACAAATATCGTGCAGCTGGTCGGTGATCATTTTTCCATACTAGTCGTCGCTCCAGATCTCTGTATTTCATATCACTGTCGCCAACATTGTGATTCCGTAAGGCTTGATTCATCAGAACAAACTTGTATTCTGGGGTTTCGTCGGCGGCAGTGACATCTGGGAGAAGGATGAAATCTCCCCTGTCAAATTGGGTTTCCAAGTAAGAGGCCATAGTTATTCCATTTCTTATGGACCATATCATGTCATAGCCCCCATCTGGTTCGCCGAACATGTAGCCGACATTTTTAAACCCCAGATGGTGAGGCACGATATGAGCCGCGGTTCTCGCGCTGCTATCCGCGTATCTTTGCATAATCGGACACCATAGAAAATTACTGTTCTCGGGATCATGGCTGTTGTAGTGAGCTCTTACCGCCGCCTTCCATCGTTTATGCTGTCTTTGGTCGCGCTCTTCCCATCCTGCTGGAGCCTCTTCAGTTTTGAAGATTAGCGGCAACAAATTAGCATAGGCAGCTAGCATGTCCGGTTCATCGTCCACGCTAATCTTCTCTGCGAAAGCAGTTTCATTTCTTCGAACCGTGATAGCTTCTTGAGTTACTTTTGCCTTGCTTTCGAAGCACTCTTTCGTCAATCTATGATACTCATCTCTACCTAGCTTTCCTGCTTCATGTGCTTCACGTAGACCTTCGAACAGGACAGCGAACTTTTCTTCTTCCAAATCGAGACACTGCCTTTTGGTTTCTATGAAGTCTTTCGAAGAGTTCTTGCTTGAGACAGTAAGCAGAGAGTGAGTACGCTTAATATTATGATCAATCTCTTTCAATTTTTCCTGCTTAGATGTGGCGGTCAAGGAGGATACTCTCTCAGGAATAGTAAACTTAGTGACGTCGTAATTGTGATGGGAACTCATTGAGTCCCCAGTCTTGCTTTTGCTCTTCTTTGGGCTACCTTTTAATGACATTGTGATCTGTGACAAACCGAAGACGTATTAAGACAGCTGTAAAAACTTTGGATTGAAGACAAGGTTACACAGGTATCAAGATAGCTTTAGACTCGAAGATTCAACTAATTCATAAACTCTATCTAGAGTCCCATTTTCTGTTGGGAATGCTTGGCACCCGCTGCGACCCTTGACGTCATTCGAACTGAACACCGGCAGAGCGGGTGAAAGATTCCACTGATGGATTGATTTCTCATACCCATTATTCAAATTCAGAAGGTCGATTTTGTTTATCTGGATGATATGAGGGACGGCTATGAGCGGCTGGATGTCAAGATGTATCGCTATTATCGGCATTTGTCCGTGTTCTGTACTAAGACCAATAAATGGAGGGATTGGATAGCCAGCGAGGATCACGCTGGATGTTATCGGGATTGTAACTGCAATTGAACGGAAGGTTTTGGGCTGTGTCAGAGTTATAGTCTACCGTTAACTGATTAAGTCCTCTGGAGCTGAAATTGGAATCGCCCATGTCGAGTCGGGAGCTGTGGTATCACCCTTGTCAAAACGACTTGCTCAGTATGTAATATTAGCCACGCATCTTTTGACATGAAGTACTCTTGTGCTATAAGTTCTGTTATAGTGTTTCAAGTCTTATCCCAAGGTCTGGTGTAATGCGATCCTGCCTCTCATGCATCGCCATCAGTACATTCAACATAACGAAATTGGTATCTTGTCTTTGGTACAAAGCATGCATTGATTACGTAAAGATGATATGGAACGAAAACGTCATCTTTTAATTTCGTCCTAAGTAGGGTATTCGTAGATCAATTGGTAATCCATCACCCGAACGACTGAAATTAGTTATGAAGTCTGTCCACGACTCTTTCTACGAAGAATAGATTTCCAGCCCAAAGTACGACCCAGCCAAGCGAGAGATAGTCATCAGTGTAGCACAATGTCTGGCACTCTTGACGATCGAGAACCTCGTGGCTTGGGAGTTCAGACTTGATCCCCGGGACTCAGTAAAAGATTGGGACAACTCGATCGCGAATAGGTCCCGCGGTGTCTTAACGGCCAAGACACGTGGACTCGCGCTTCGATGTGCGTCAGTACCGACTTATGAGGACCGTGGGATAGTGGGATGACTGGCAGGCCTTGTTCGAGAAGCGCACGGCGGTGATGCGTAATTTGGGGGCGGCAAGTGGGAGTTTAGACAATATCGATAACTAGATGGAGAGCCTTAGTCATGAAATTTGTTCAGCAAACGTTGAAAACTGAGTTGCTATATACACATACATCCAGCTACTGTAGTTTGAGCTTTTAATCTCTGTGTCATTCACCGACCTTGTTTCTTAGGAACAGTCATCTAGAATTCCACTGAGTCTGCTTTGTTATCAGCTATTCCGATAGGAATCCAAAGCATGGACTTCAGAATCAGTTGGCGAAATCGTCGTTCAACGACATGATGAGTCAGGAGTCCCGATTGATCTGTAGGGACCTCTCAATCGCATGCTTTCTGAGCGTATTTCCATCTTTCTGAGAGGGATCCAAGTGGGGGAAAAAGGAGTTTCTCATGGCTCGATACTCAGGGATACTCGCTTCTATACCTTAGCTTCGAGAGATCTGCGAATACCCAATCTGCAATGAAAACAGCAAACGTATGTCTATTTACTGTTGTATTCATATATATTGTGTGAAGAGCGGGCTCGTAGTTTGTCACAAGGGTTTATAGATCTCTTGATGCATGAGAGGTAAGACAGTACCTACCACACCAGAGAATAGCTCATGATCGACAAGTGTCCAGTTGGAAGAACACCAGATTGTGGATATTCACAGGCTAGCAGAGGAGTAGTTTTTTTCTACTCTTAATCAATAGAATATCTCGGACGCACGCTAAACTAGCTGATAATCGAAATGTAAAGTGTGGACGGCAGATCAATTCAGACACGGATTTCCCAGCTGTTATGGAGAAGGTCGTCACTCAGAGATCATGACCTCTTAGTCGTTGCTTGTTCGATCAACTGCCTGGATAATGCCACGATGTCATTGACGATCCAAATCAATCTGGCAACGCCACTCTTCAGCACTGAGTACATCACCCGATGGCGAGAGTCGCTGATCGATGGGCCAGCCCCGGCCAAGAAGCGCAGTATTACAAAAGACCCTCAAACTGTGTGAGAGCCGAAGAGCATCGGTAGGCTTACGAGCAATCAACACCGACCAAGCCTCATCTCCCGATCCGTAGCATATAATTTCCACCTTCCATGGTACCAGCTCTCGGATTTTCAACAACGAAAGGCACTGCTCAATGCTCAGTTTGAGAACTGGAACCGTACTCGAGTCGCGCCAGTGGTCGTTCAGCAATTTGAAATGGTTGTAAATGGCCCGAAGCGGGGCTCTACATTCAACGGCAGGCAGGTCTTTGCGGTCCATACGCACTTCGCAGAGAACTACTGGATTTAAAAGGTCGACCGAACGAGCTTTCAGCTCGGCGACTGTGACGGCCGTAAAGATTTCGGCACGGGCCTTGAGGTATGAGCCGTGGAACGCGGGAGATGCGTGGACTAGTGATTGAAGGGAGTGGATGTCCGGTACGTTTGTAAGGATTTGGATTTGGAGTTCCACTGGTAGGAGCTCTAGAAATGGAGGATGATTTGGTTCGTTTGAGAAGGCCTGGATAGATTTAGCCCATATGCTGGTAGAAGTGAAAGTAGAATGAGCTGTTACCATGATTGAATGTAGTGCTTGATGCACTTGTAATTGTTCGCTACTGAGCCGGTAGGAATTATGTTTTCAAGTTCTTACGGGCAGGCACCAATAGCTCCCAAATTCAGACTTTGATAGATGTGTTTGTTGAGAGCGAGTGAAACTGTTTTGTGACACAGGATCCTTGACCTGATAGTTCTCCTAGTGTCTAGATCTTCAACATTTTCAGCCCGGCTATTTCAGCGTAAATTGCAATTTTCTAAGTCAAGCATAAACAGAAACTTATCGACACCTGCAAATATGTTTCACTCTAGATATTCTTCCTCATCTTCGACGACTGTGAAAAACTTAGTCTAATCGATTACGATTAAACCCTTGTGAGGAAAGGAAGTTGGTAATGATCATAGTCGTCAAAATCTTCCTGTTGTAGTTGAACACGGTTGTTAGTACGAGATGCCTGTGAATGGACTACTCATTGCTCGACATGTACTGCTGATTCTCACCAGTATCGAACCGCAGGTCCTCTTGGACAGCGGAGACACTAAGCATTAGAAGGTTGCCGGCGGCTAATTTCCTCTACGTACGAGGTACTTGAAATAAGGTTCTGGTCGTTTCACAGTCGTGATCCCATTACTTGATGCCATCGGATAAGAATCTGCACTACCTTGTCTGTGTCCTCGTCTTTCCCAACAGCCTGTTCCTCCACCCACTCGAAATCTCCGCCCAGTCAATCTCGGCCTGCTGGACAGGGGTATCTATGCAGGGAAGGCGCATGTATGCCCAATCGTCAGAGGAAATGCTCAGACATTCTGCTCCTTATATTGTAGGTCGCCGCCCATTATGTTCCATCTTCTGTTTCTCAATCTTCAGAACTTTTTGGTTTCCGTCAATCCGCCACTAGGAGGTCGTTTCATGTACATGTCAACTCCATAGCCCGGTCGTGTCAGATAGGGGGAGTTAGCCGGCGATGCTACTGCCCAGCAGAACCCTTGGTGGTGTATTTCTTGCATAGGCGGTGCTCGCTGACCAGAGAAACCACCGAAGTCTCTGTACAGAAGCCTTCAGGGGCATTAGCTATACTATGCATCCGAACACCCTTGCTTTCGCCCACCTCACTGTAACAGCCCATCTGTGGCTATTAGGGTTATGCTGGTATGGCAGGCTGGAAGATCTCGACCTATTTTGGCACCAACGAGTCTGCTAATGTTCCTCGGCCAGAAGATTCTAGCAACGGCAGATACTAACCACGCACGTACAACCATAGGTAGGATGACATCTGTGTTCTCATATTTGCATAAAGCGCCCATTGAATATTTGCTTTTGGGAGAGTTCAGGTGCAGTGCCGACTTCATGACGTGGCTTTCATTTTCTTCCACCCCCATACGAATGGCCACCAACTCTTAGCGAATGTTTGAGAATCCCATGTCCTTCTCATCCGGTTCTGATCCGATTCTCCAATGCCGAATGACCGATCTCCACGTCATTGGCCGCCATTGTAGATACCGAAAAGTGTACCGAAGCTTCCAGTGTCACCCCCTCAGTCATGCTGGGCCGAACAGCGAATGGACAATAAGCCCGAGCATATCCGTACATGATTCCGAGGGACTGGAACCAATCTTTTCACCACAATGAACTGTGCGTCCAGATTACTACACCATCTGGCTTCAAAATTCAAACCAAATTCGGTGATTTCAATGCCCATTTCCAGTACACCCTACCCCACAAGCAGTACTGAGCAATTTTCGCAACGAAATTCCACTTCCTGCGACCGCTTACCTCCGAAAGGCTCCCCCGATTCCCAGGAAGCTGGTGTTCATCATTATCGTGCAGGCATTCGCATGTGGCTTCTGGGTGCGTTACCAAGGCCAAGTTGTTTAGCAACTCGCCACATCTTGAGGATATTTAAGGACGGAGCTGGTGCCATTTCCGAAGGCCAACTCTCAATTCCTGCACAAGCCTGCCAACTCGCTCATTTCAGTCTCCTTGCAAACTGGGTGGTACCTTCCGCACGATGCTTTCTTCCAAGCTTCTCATTGCGGCCCTTATGTCAGGCTTTGCAACTTCCACGCCAACACCAGCCAGCTCCGCTTCCGCGCCAACATATAGCTGCCCGCCACTCCCCGTGGGAGAGCAAGTTCTGTATTGCTGTGCCGAGGGGTACCTCGGTGTCGCTGGAGAGAACACTGCCACAGGCACCGACTGCGCCCTCTCGTCTGGCGGCGTGGGCCAAGAAGGAATGTGTACCGACGCCGCGAGGGGGCTACCTCTTTGCTGTGCTGTCGTTGTAAGTGCAGTGACACCGAAGGCCATGGATGTGGTTACTAATTGCTTAGGTTGGCCCGCTGCCGATCGTTGGAATTCCAGTGACTGGATGTGGAGCGCCGAAAAAAGTGTAATTAGAGACAAATGCTGGCGAGGAATGGAACATTGCTGGAGGAAATCATAGGTTCATGTAGAGGAGCAGGTCAATCCATGGTCTGGTGTGGTGCTATCTTGCCTCTCATGTACTCTAGTTTCATCACTGATATACCCGTTGTGACGAAATGCGTACCCATTCTTGACACAACATTGAAAAATAACGGGAAAGAGACATCATCTTCTGATTCCGTCCCAAGTCGGGTGATCTTAGCTTCCTCATGATTGAAATTTGAAACTTAGCACCATAAGTGCTAGGCCATGGGATAAAAATTCATGTAGACCATGATATTCGAGCCGTCGCTTATACAGCTCAGTATGTCAATAGCGGTGGCTACTTCGGGAGCTGACACGTTTACACCGGTATGCACATACTAATCCAGATGGAAATCTAGCCTCAAGACTGAAATGAACAAGTTTCCCTTCCTTTTGGGATCTCGAGCAGGTCCGGAAGCAAATCCTATTGAATTTTCGAAGTCAGTATTGTTAGATAGAGTTGTTTCAGGGGAGAGACATGTCTCAGGAAGTTCACGATTGTCGTTGACTGCACAGTCATCATTTTGAGACTCGGCAAACAGTACAAGAAGGGAATGCACTTACAGCGTTGGTCACCGTACCAATTGGAGGGAACTTCTCCAGATTGTAGCCATAAGCGAAAAAGATGAAATGACGCTATGCAATGGACCCGTCCTTGAAGCCATCGATCTTGAGCTCCATTCTAACATGATAAGACTGTGGCTGGTGGCGAATTTTGACAATCACTGGATCATCCTTGGTTGGAGAGACCGCCGAACGCGACTCCACCTTCCATCAAAGGCGAGATGTCAACGCGACGCCAATGTGCTCTATGCTTCTTGGGTGCAGCTGATGTTGATGCTGAGCTACGCACTGTTCGCTCTCTGGCGGTGCAACTTGAGGAGCGATGTTCGTTGCGTAAGCATTCCACAGACCAGGCCTACATTTGAGCCCCATTGCGTTGCAGCTAGAAGATTGTGTGAATTTGTTCATTTGGTTAAATTGTGGTGTAACAGTTGTCATATTACATACCACCAGGCAACAACCGCTTTTTTCCCCCAAGGGTTTACGAGTCTACGAGGTGAGTGAGAAAGGTAAATACTTGACAATCATCGTACGCTGTAGCTATGGACCTAGTCGACAGTAAGGTCGGATCCATCGATCTAGAGCACGATGTCAAAAACAGAGCCTACCTGGAAAAACTCCTAGCTATGCCATCCGCTAAGGGGGGAGATGTTCGATCTTACCAGAGTCTCTCAAACGAGAACAAGTGCACATAGCCCCAGGCAGATTACCAATCACCTTCTAATGTCCATTGAAACAATCCCACCTGGCTCCACACAGACTGTTTAAGACACCGATAAGCGGGTGCCCAGCATCTAGAGATCCATGTCAATGATTGCGTTGGACCCCCTTGTTCTCTTTGGCAGTATTCAATTTCTGCTTCATCACAAAGGACTTTTAAGCGTCTACTGATCCCAAGAGCCGTCCCAGGCATGTGCAGCGTTGGGAGTATTTTGTTTGACAACAACAACTTGCACACCCGCACGTTCCAGGTCACCTTTCGTTCTTTGAACTTTAGACTCTGCTTTGCAGCACAATGTAACTTCAGTCAACAACGGGAGAGTTTCCTGCTTCACCTGGTCTAAGCCATCGAACATATCTTCCACTAATGAGAATTGAATCTCATTCATCAGCATTAGCAGTCTGAGTCTCTCGAGGGTGGCTGGGAGAATTTCAAAGAGCTTCTTTGGATGTCGGATCGGCGGAATATTCAGAAAAGGACCGTATCTCCCTGCGAGTAGTTTGTCATTTACTCCACACTCTTGTTCCCCTACAAGTAGACACGCGGAGAACTCAAGATATCTAAGACTTGACAGCCCCTTGAACGAGTCTAGCGCTGTTAGACTTTTGTTGAACGCAGCTGTTGTGAGGCAAAACTTTTCCAACTGTGGACCAACCTCCTCGCATACAGCTTTCAAAAATGCACCACCGTTCCAATAGTGTCCGGCTCCTTCGTGGTTTCCACAGTGCTGCCATTTCAGAGATCGGAGATGCGGTAAGGTTTGTAAGAAGTTTCGTATGTGGGTCGCGCTGACTGCGGAGTCGGTCACCTCTACATCCCTGACGTTGGAAGAATGACCATCGTATGGCCAAAGGAAATCACTGCTTGGGTAACTTGCATCGGAATGATGGTCCGCTTCCAGATGGTAGCCCACAAGCCTCCTCATGGAAGGCAATGCCAGAAATGGGATCGAAAGATGGAGTGGTATGTTCTCGTGAATGTCTTCATAGTACATATATAGGGTATGAAGCGCCGACAAAGGCCTGTAGGTGCTGAACAACCGAGGTTTGAGTAGACCACTTTCTGAGCTTGCTATGGCATTTACTACGTCGGAAAGCTCGCCATGCTCAAGGAAATCCATTAAATACAGTATTTTCAGATTCAGACACCGTGCCAGCAACATGGCAATAATAGGTGCAATCTTACCGGCAAGAATATGATCGCGCCACTTTGGAACATCTGCCTCGGACAAAAACGAACAGTGAATCAGATAGTCAAGTTCTTGGCCGACTATCTCGATCGTCGTATCGTCAAACTCAACGGGTTTATCCACTTCCTTTGATCCGCGCAGAACCTGAACGTACTTCGGTGCGGCAGGAGAAGCCGTAAGCTCACGCAATAAGGTTTCATTCTGTTTAATGACTCTACTGCGACTGTTGCGGTGTAGTGTACTGGTGTACCCGACCGCAATGGAGTTCCATTGGCGCTTGAGAAAGTTGTGCCTGACTATAGTCGGTCCCGCTAGACTATGTAGCTCTCTGTTCGCTAATGCAAAGGCTTCAAATCCGTCGGGGGGAAGTTCATCGATGATGCGCACAAGCAGTTCGTTGGGTAATGCGAGGAGAGGCATTGGAATTATTTGACGATAATATGACACTAGAAGAACGTTGCCTACCTCAAAGCCACGGCTCGGGCTTTAATGCGAAGAATGAATGCCAGTATACCGTAAGTGACCCAGTTATGGCATCGCCAACTGCGAAACGGTATAGATGTAGGCACGAGACCTGACACGGCGCGGCCGGCGGAGTGTTCTGCTATTGAGGGGGAGCAGGGGCTGTGCCTGAGGTCTTTTTCGAGTTATCATATGCTTCGTCTAGATCTCTTAACAGACAATGAGAGCAATATAAGTCTCTTGAAAAGGTTTCCGGTGCCAGTGAAAAACGAGGCTCTTAAACTCTTCATCGGGTCCAACTGGTATCCATATGTGCCAATGATGTCATCAGAATTTGCCAAGGATTGCCAAGAAGTGCTGTAAACAAATCCCTTGCGCGGTCATTCCCTCACGCCTACCTCAACTTTAAGACGACATGGCTCGTAAGAAAGGCAGACAACCGCTTCAGAAACTTTCTTCGAATGCTCCCCAGAATCCCACCGAAAAAGATCCCCAGCAGCTGAAGGTTAAAGATTATGGCAGTAAAGACACATCGCTAGAATCCAGGTCGCGTAAAGCGCCCATTTCTCCTGAGTCTCACAGCAGCATTAAACGTCCTAAGACCCTCGCTGGGCCTCTTTCTCCACCGAGATCTCACCTTGATCGGCTACCTCCTGAGATACTGCACGCGATCTGCGAACAATTGTTCGAGGATGACATCCCAGCACTACGACTGCAGTGCAAATACCTTTGCGAGGCCGCTACCCCACATTTTCTACATTCGGTAGATGCTCGATTCAAGAAGACCAGCATCGAGTCCCTACTTGCCCTCTCGAAGCACCCTATCCTGAGCCACAATGTCGAGACGATCAGTTACGAACCCAACATGGTGCAGAAAAAGTCACGGTTGCAATGGGAAAAGGGTTCTAGTATGGTAGGCTTCAGCCGTCGCATACATGACTTCCCTCATCCTCCAAAGCAATCCGCCTCGGAGCGAGAATGGCGCCTGTTTCATCGCACTTCGAGGGCAGTGATTAGACATGAGATGGAGCAGAAGCATACTCAGAAAGAGCTGGATCTTGCGTGGCCTATATACCAGCGATATTTGCAAGAGCAGGATGATATGATTAGACAAGATTACGCATGTCAAGATCTCCTCCAGGCATTCCAAGGCTTCCCGAATTTGTCTGCCATTCACATCAACTATGGCTGGGGCTTATGGCCTGGCTACGAAACGTTGAATCCTTTCGACGATGGTCTGTGCAAGGCTACTAGTCATAATAGTGACGCTGGTGACACAGTCCGGGGACTCAAAGAGTTGATGCCCTTATTGCGAATGCTATGTGGAGCTAGAATCAATCTACTCAGCTTTAGAGTTGGCTGCTTAAATTGGAGGTTTTTTGAAAGGTGTGGAAACGATGGTGAACATGCCGATTTCTTCGAAAAATTGAAGCAAATGGTGGCATGTCTGAAAGACTTCAAACTCGTTATCACAACCTGGTCAGACTTCGATACGGATGACGCAGAGATTTATGAAGAAGAGGTGATCAGATGCCGTGAATACCTGGCGAACGGGCTTCTCGGCCGCCTGCTTGCAGCAGCACCAGATCTTCGCAAGCTTGCAATTAATTTCGATGAGTATGAGCAGGAATGTCCTATTAATTTCAGGTACATAGTCCTGGACACGTATTGGTCGCACTTGCATACCATCGACTTAGACAGCGTCGACACCCATGAGGAAGACTGGATGCTTTTTTTCGAGCGACATGCAAGTACGATCAAGTGCTTGTCTCTGAGCATGGTCAGGCTTCTTGAAGGTGAATGGGCCGATGTTCTTGAGCGTATGCAGGGACTGCTGGATCTTGATGAAGTGCATTTTGGTGATCTGTTTAGCGATCGACCATGGCAGTACTGGGCCCTCGGACCGCGGGGCTACACCAGCAGCAGGGATGACAGCGCTAAGGAGAATCAATTGCAATGGGCGTTAGAGGGTTTCATGGTTCATGGAGGCGAGTGCCCACTTCGGGACGAGTTGTCCGCTAGCGGGCAGATCTAGAGTAGTTGCTTCAGCTACGATGGAGCTGACAGCGACTGGTTGGCAAGTTGGAATGAAGGATGGTAGAGCGCTCAAGAGATATGAGTTGTCCAACGAGAGTTCGTGCATGCCTCCACGCGGTCATGGGGCTTTGATAGCATGGATCAACACTTCTGGCGCTTTCGAAATCCATGTACGTACAATTTTTAAGAATGCATTGCTTCCGGAGTTCTGTCCAATATCTTGGCCCCATTCACACCTTCCACATTTTTAAGAGATCACAAACTTCAACACCTGACAAAGACCTTCGTCGTCCAAACACTCCCTTCCTTTCACTCTTTGAAAAGATTCTGCCGCTGCACATTCATAGCGCCTGCTTTCGCTGCGGCTGTCGCTGTGCTACCAACAGCGACGCATCGGCAGCAGCCCACCAGGCACGGTGGCTCTTTCGAGACTCCTGCTCTTGTATCGCAGTGTGAGCTTGGGAGTTTGGTACGCAGGGGGATGACTGCAAATCTCCAGTAGTGCGTTGTGGACTCCATCTCTAACAGTGAGACAGCACAACTCAGAGTTCCGGATGCTAGATCACTGCCTTGTTATTGGCACGATGTTCCGCGACCTTGACATTGTGGCTTTGGCCCACCGGTCAGTGTTTACCCGGGAAATCGGCTTAAGCATTAAGATCGGCTTAAAGCACGGGCGTGAATATTTCTTAATACGCGAGTGTTGCGCGATATGCAGACTCCGCAGAGGAATCGCTCAAGCTGTCATGGCGTAGCTAGTGTCTGATCTAAGCAGAGCCCGAGTCAAAGTGCTCAGTCTATACAGCAAAGGTTCGCATGGCAATGTAGGTTCGATTATCCTGATAGTTGCTCTACTGGACATCAGATTAGACATAGGTGTCATATATGCAGATATCTAAGATTGCGAGACGACTTGGATCCTGCCCGGCCGAGGTTCCTACTGAAATCGGTAAATTTGGTATTCTTCATATTCTTCATATTGCTGTCACACTTGGTGTTTCTCTCAATTGGCATTGCTAGATGAACATCAACACAGTTCCGTGACCAAGTGAATTGACCACTGGCACCATATTGATTGGTTGTGTTTCTCAGCACACTTAGCCAACCTTCAAGGTCTCACCAGTCCAGTCGAGTGCCTTTTTCTTCCTTCTTTTCCCCTTGAGTCTACCTTTACGAACGATAGCACGGCCAGACCATTCAACAAGTCTCTGCCGATCAACTCGAGCATCTCATCATGGTGAGCATTAAAGTGCATGTGTTCTAGGTTGCTCTGATACTGAGAATGCAGGTTGCCTCATCAAGCCCTCTGGAATCTCTGCCAGCGGAATTGAAAATGCAGATACTTCTCAGGATAAACCACACCACATGCCTACGTAACCTGGTTCTCGCCTCACCATCCTATCATGCTATTTATCACTCAGAGCGCGATAAAATATTCACCGCCGTGACTATCAAAGAATTGACTGCTCGCTCTGTCGACATCCTTGCGGCCTACGATGTCTACCAAGTAGTCTTTGAAGATGAACCCACGTGGGAGGGTTTCAAAAACATACAAGCGGCAATGACTATCATCTATGATCGCTATCGTAGTCCAGATCTTGAAAAGAAAGCCAGCTACCCTGTCCTAAGCATCGAGCAAAGTCTGGAGCTGCTTCACGTCCAGAAACTTATACCATGGGAGACAGAGCTCATGCCAGACAGACGCGAACCTAGTAAGAATGTCCTGACGATTCGGATTCCGAAGGACACACCCAACAGAGCGCCTCATATCGTGGTGTGCTGCGCCGACCGCGTCGTCTTCGGGCTTGATACTTCTCAGTCATATTATGGCTATGAGATGTGGCGAGGTGAGATAGGGCCATCCCTGGTGGATACGAAGGAGCATTTGCGATGGTATTATGACCCAACGGGTCATTGGTGCAAGGAATCCTTGACCTGATTTGCAGGAACTGAGAAAGGAGTCTATCGAGGGGAACTCCAGCACAGAGTACCAAGGATGCATTGCGCATAATGGCTATTCATCCAAAAGAGCAAGGTGCCTCGAAGTCGGCTCTGATTTGTTCTAAACCCATTTCAACTACCCAGAAGCGACTATTTGGTGTTTACGGATGTTTTCATGCATGTTCTCAATTGTTCTTGCCCATGATGCGACAGACTCGGTATTGTGAGCTCCCTGGCATTAATTATTGCTCACCTAGCTCGGCTTCAATTCTTTCTCTCATTGTATTTTTCGTATCTTCTTCGTTTCAATCAGGCATTGAGGGAGTCACGTCAAACTCATAGCTCATAAGTCTAATACCCAGTTCTTTTGCCATCAAACAACATGCAAAGTTATTCAACACTTGGTCGAAGAGGATCGAAGTTGCAGTGGCCATCCAATACGCGATCGCTCAAGGGTGAGAAAAGTATGATGACTCAGCATTCGCAAAGTTTCCCCCATTCGACTTAGCCGAAGGTCAGGAGTCAGGACCCTCCTGCGCTAACCAAGTCGTTCTCGCCCGGGCTTCCCCTCTGTCATCCCCATCGACCAACCACCAAGCCTCTTCGTCTACCTCGCGGCCTGTCAGATTGACGACAAGCTTCACGATTCCAGATTGAGCGTACTAAATAGAATCCGGGGTCTCTCGATCTTCGTCCTCGACCGTCAAAATGAGCTGGGCCGCTTACTAGTGCTGCGCTGTTCAGCCCTAATCTTCATCCCACGCAGTAGCCTGGGCCGATAATTGGATGTGCTGAAGAGGATTCTTAAGCGAACCTTCTTAGATCAAGGCTAGCCCTATCACATTCGATATGCCGAAGGCGAAATCTCGCCTCTCTCCCAGATCACCACCATGATCTCGACGAAGTTATGGCATGTTCAAGGATTCGAAAGTGCATCTTTTTTTTCTCTCACTTCAAGTCTAGTAATCCTAAACCTGTGACGTTTGGTATATGAAAGCTCGGTATATGCGCTGCTCACCCGCCTTGCTGCTCAGGTGAAGCATGGCTTCTAGCGCGGGCGAAGATGACTAGAAGATGCTAGACCTGCAGGAACGGTTGTTCAGCGTTTGATTAGTAGACAGGAGAATCCTACGACAGTATATGAAGGGGCTCATTCCCCGACTTCTTGATCTCAAGTTGAATACCTATCCCTACAGTCTGTGCAAGAAGATACAATGGGACTCCCGACGGCCGATGACAACGGCATGGAAAAGTCACCTTTCCCTACTGAGGTTGAGGTACTTTCAGAGGCTGAGCGTGACGTGCAAGCGCTGGCTCGCCTGGGAAAGAAGCCCATCTTGAAGGTATGGTTGCGGCTCTCTTTAGTACTACTCAGAGAGTGTTAAGATGACGGCCTTTAGCGACGCTTCAGCTTTCTCTCGATGCTGGGCTTCACTTGCACCATCTTGGTTACATGGGAAGCAGAGCTAGTGTAAGTTTCAGCCTAATACAGACAACCCGAGTATGATTGTGCTGATAAAGGTGTAGTGTCTATACCATAGGTTTGACAAAGTAGGCCAAAAACCCAAAGCATCACTGTAGTTACACGCTGACCCTTCTCCCACGCACAAAGTGGAGGCTCTGCTGGGCTGATCTATAGCTACATATTCACCTTCATTGGGAGTATAGCTATTTATACAACCATGGGTGAATTAGCATCCATGTAAGAGAACCATCAATGGGCTTTTTGGAAGCAAGAGATTTAACGAAGACCAAGGGCTCCAACATCCGGAGGACAGTACCATTGGATATCAATGCTTGCCCCTTCTTTTTGCAAGAAATTTGTCAGTTATATTACGGGTACGCTTGAAAATAGCCTAAATCTCGCTCTGTGAATGAAAAAGGAGACACTGATACCACATTCTAGGCTGGCTCGTCATCTGTGGCTGGCAGGCGATTCTTGCAGGCAGTGGCTACCTCGGCGGTAACATGTTGGTAGCACTTGCACAGCTAAATTATCCTGATTACGCGCCTCAATTGTGGCAAGCAACACTGGCGTACTGGGCTGTGATGGCTCTTGCTATTCTTATCAATGTCACGGCCAGCAAAATTCTGCCGAAACTCGAATCGTTCATACTCGTTCTCCATCTTGTGGGGTTTTTGGCGGTACTGATCCCATTGGTGCATGTGAGTAACCATCGCTGCGTAGATCTAGAGGTTGATGCTAAGCTTGATCAGTTGGCTCCCGAAAAAGCGTCGGCTCGTGACGTGTTCACAAAATTCAACAATGGAGGAGGTTGGTCCACCACGGCTTTATCCGTTTTCGTAGGCCTTCTTGGAAACGTATTCGCCACTTACGGTACTTGTTCTTCTCCATAATCCCACTGGTACTCGGCTGATCAAAGATGCTTAGGCACCGACTGCGCAGTCCATGTTTGTTATTTTTTACTAGCTTGATGCCACTAATCAGGGGACTGACGATCGATTGCAGATGGCAGAGGAAATCCATAACGCTAACGTGGTCATTCCATGGTGTATATTATCTACAACCATTCTTAATGGTATCTTAGGATTCGCAATAATAATTGCGATGCTGTTCGTCACAGTAAACATCGACTCAGTCCTCGAAAGTCCAACGGGTCTACTTGGCTACCCATTCATGCAGGTCTTCCTTGATGCTACAGGCTCGGTATCTGGCGCATCGACCATGATCTGTATCGTCATTATTATGATGCTCTGCGCCACTATTGCTTTTTTGGCCACGTCATCCCGTATCGTTTTTGCCTTTGGTCGCGATCGGGGTCTCCCTTTTTCGCAAACCATGGCTAAGGTATGTTGCCCTGCGCTGCTCATCGTACCTTAGGTAGAGCTAAGGAAGATACTTCTAGGTCGGATCCAAAAGCGCTATCCCGATGTACGCAATAATTGTCATGGCTGGGGTTTCGTGTCTGATTGGACTGATCAACATCGGTTCTGCCACCGCCTTCAATGCCGTGATCTCACTTGGTGTGAGCTCTCTCTATGCTTCTTACGTCCTCACCGAGGCGTTTCTGCTCTGGCACCGTGTAAGAGGAAACGTTCGGCACCCCAGGCAAATGGCTGGTAGCACGTGGCATGCAAATGAATTAGTGTGGGGCCCATTTCACTTACCTGGCATCTGGGGCATACTAATCAACGCTTACGGGGTTGGATACGGTATCATAGTCATTATCTTCAGCTTTTTTCCAACCACCGCCAACCCCAATGCTGCGCAGATGAACTACAGCTGCCTCATTACTGGATCGGTCATGCTTTTTGCACTCATGTACTATTACATCTATGCGAGGAAGGTGTATACCGGACCAGTAGTCGAGACAGCACCGTATCAAGTGTCATAGATTCATGAGGGTAAAGGGCTTGTGTTACTCAGTAAGGCGGCTATCCGATTCAAAGTCTTTCCCTATCGGCGAGAGATACGGTCCCCAAGGATCCGGAATAGCACTCTAGGATCTTAGAACTTACTTGATCCAATTAGTGTCCAGTCAGTACTCTTTGTTACATCAATTTCTGTCTAAGATCATGAGGTGACACTCAAAAGGTGTAGGTGTCTGAATGTCACGAGTCACAGCCGACAACGTGTCATTGATGATTTCATGAATGATGTATTAGTCAGCAGTTTTGCGTTGAGACTTCATCCTTGGTCTAATTACATATAGACTATGATGTTTCCTAAAGCAAACATTTAAGCTTCTTCTCTCAGCTACAGCTTCATCTTTCTCGCCCAACTCACACTCTCTTCTCTTAAACGAGCAACACTAATCGCAAATATTATCTCTGCAGCTCTTCTTCATCATGGTGAGTATGCCTTTATCGCGTCGCCGCAAGTGATCACTAATCGGAATCAGGCCTCGACGGACCAAGAAAGTTTTCTCGAAGCTTTGCCTGCAGAGCTGAAGCTCCAGATATTGTCCCTCATGTGCGACACTGCAAGCCTGCGCCACTTAGTGTTTGCCTCAACCTCATACTATTCGGTGTATTGTGCTTGTAAGTCGACTCATATAGAAGCCGTTCTCTTTTGTCTTTGGAACCTCTTGTACTAGCTCTACAGAGTATGTCAAAGCAAGTCTTTGTGACAACGACCCTTACCTGTCAATGACTATTAAGATAGCTGTCAAGAGCACTAGAAGCTAATTTCCACTTTATCTATAGATCGCGATAAAGTTTCAACCACCGTCACCACGAACGAACTCGCCGCGCGAAAAGTCCACATCCTACCCCCCGAAAACGAGAAGTGTCTCATTTGCCTCCTCGGGGTCGATACAGACTACAACGAAGTCGTAAAACTAGTCAATGAGCTTTACAGTGTCGTAATCTCCATTTATGACTACTACAGCCTTCCGTCCAAGAACCCTCCTATCTTGAGCGTACAGCAGTGTAAGGCTCTGCTTCAGATCAAGTGCATCTTACCCTATGAGCTTTGGAGGGATGAGTTGGATGGGGAATGGACTGTGGGCGTCAAGTACCCGGAAGATAGGGTCAGGGTGTTTGGTGGTGAGGAAGGGGTTTACTTTAATGTGTATAGAACACCTCCTTTGGTTGGAAGGGAGTGAGTTCCCGGGACAAAACACAAAACCGCAGAGAAACGCTTTCGATCGCCTGATCCGACAGTCAAGTGTGAGATGGATTAGCCGCTTGAAATGGGGATAGCAGGAAGTCATTCTCGGGATGTTTTGATGTCAAGCTTGCCATCTGCTCAGAGGCATGATAGTCGAAGAGCATAAATATGTCATACAGCGAATAAGCTTATTATACCTTCACTCTTTACCAGCTCTCCGAATCCACCAATCCAACCCCCAAACTTGATATCGCTACCAACCCAGTAATACTAAACATGAAGAGATCGAATCTGTCCCCTTTATCCCATATTGCAGACATCGCTCAGCATTGCCCGACCCCCTTTCCTCATCTCCTTCCAACGCCATCCTGCCCCTTTCTCTTCACGTAAAGGAGCCAACACATCGATCAGCATTCTCCAGAGCCAAAGGACCTTGAAGTCTCCCAATCCAGAATCAGAAAACCCGTAAGAGTATTTGCGCCACAGAATGATAAACAAGGGTTTCAGTACTTTTCATGCCCCCTTTCTCACATTCTATTCCATCTGCAGCTACGTCCGGCTCCATTTGGCCCCTCGTACTACTAGTTCCTAGGTGTTGGTAAGCAACGTCAGATTCCCTGATGGCTTCTCAAGACCGTGTGATATGGTACGGAGACCACTTAGCGGCTCGGAGAATGAACAGTCATCTGAGACCTGAGTCAGTCTTTGTGATGAGCAGGAGACTGAATGTTAGCACCACCGGGAGACTTTTGCATCACTACGGAGCAGGCGGGAGGTGTTCAGTTGCGTTGGATTACATGTTACTTTATCAAAAGATTCACAATAGAAATCAGTCACCTGATGACGAGACATGCTTCCCGAACGACCCTAGTATATCAATCTATCATTCACTTCACAAACCCCTGCGACGCCTTTTCAGTACTGAGTCTAAACCCACCTGTCTGTCCCGTACTACGTACCAGGTATTCCATCCACCCAACCCGCAATGGTAGCCCACCCCCCAAAACCCCCAAAATCCCCACTCCCACTCCCACTCCCAGCCCTCCCCCTCGCTCGCCAGGCTAGACTCCCTCCCCGCAGAACTCAAACGAATGATCCTCCTGCACCTAACCTCTCTATCGGCGCTCTACAACCTCATCGACGCTTCCCCGTCCTATCGAGCGGTCTTCGTAGAAGATAACCGCAAAGATATTTCGATAAGGAATACGATACTGCTGTCCCTTTGGCATTTATTTGAGCATTTATGGGCTGTGTGGTGAGTTCTTCTTCACCAAATCTGGGGAAATGTGAGAGAGCTGGAGAGGCTGATGGGGTTCTGAGCAGTTAACCCCGGGGGGTGTTGAAGGCAAAGGGAAATTGGGGTTCAGGACAGTTGCATGCGCCACTGGCTGTTTGGGAGAGGCTGATTGATCCTAGTGAGGACATTGCGCGGAGAAGGCAGCTGAGCGGCGGGGAAAAAAGTGGAGAGCGGAGTAGGACAGTGTGGCGAGCAACGAATTGACCATGACCGAGCCATGACTGTTGCGACTTTGTCGGCTCCGACTCTCCCTCCATGCTAGCTGCGGTCAAGTCTCGTAGTGTCTCGAGCATGCACGCTTCGTATACAATAGCAGCAATAACGAAAGGCATATTACACCGCCAGGTTTTCAGGAAATGACGTCCTGAATCCGGATCTGATGATGCTGTCCATGCCATAGTTCGCCAGGGGCGTACCGACATCCACGGACTTGTATACTTCAAGAGCACTATGGTAGGTAGCTGAAGTGCACCCGGATGTGGTCCGGCATCCCATCGGCAAGCGTCCGCCCCTTCCACGCGCTTTTGCCACTCAGGCGGATAATTAGTTTGTGTTTGCCACGACCTGTTCGCCTCGTCGTCTGGGATGCTAGCGAGCAGGCTAGCGTCCAGCGTGTGTAATGGAGCGGAGCACGGGCGAGACGGGGCGGAGAACGGGGCGGAGCGGAGTATGATAATTCCGTAAGATACTGTAGGTTTGGCACACTAGGGATGTGCAGAACGCACTGGAATGTCTTGGCATTAAAAAAATTTTTTTCGCACCCCGCACCAGATTTCGGTGCATCTTTTGAAATTTTCAAAGCTTTTTGCTATTCAATTTGACGAATAACGATTACAATCTAATATTGTGCATACAAATTCATACATATTATGATGAATTGTTTGATTATATTTGATTTTTTCAATTGTGAACATTTTTCGTCATCATTGTGAGTGACTTTGCAACGAACTTTTGGTGAGGGGTGCGGGAAAGTAAAAATGTTTTTCGCCAAGAGATTCCAGTGCGTTCTGCACATCCTTAACCTTCGGAATTAGAGGCTTTAGGAAGCATAAACCCGATGTCGAACGATCTCCGCCTGATCACTAGACAGCAGCATTAGTAATGAGAGATTCGGCAAGGAATAAAGGATTTGGTATGGATAATAAAGTGGTTTTGTTAATCATGACTCTGCTCGCGTTACATCGCGCTGCTCTTTCTTGACCCCATACGTCCACTCTTCAATTTCCAGACCAGCTTTCGTCGCACACACCTTGACAAGAAGAAGGCGTTCTTCTATCGAATAGCTCCAATTCCGCCCCGGCTCGCATCTATTACACGATAGAGATGCCCCAGCTCGCCGGTAAAGAAGTCGGTCCCATTGGCTTCGGCCTGATGGGATTGACCTGGCGAAACACACCCTGCCCTCAGGAGCAGGCCTTTGAGGCGATGCGCGCCGCCCTCAAAAATGGATGTGCGTGAGCAAAACAGGTCTCTCCTCTCCATCGCGACCCTGGCTAAGCCTTATCACGCCAGGCAACTGTTGGAATGGAGGCGAGTTCTACGGGCCACCCGACTACAACAGTCTCGTGCTCCTGGAGAGGTACTTCTCCCAGTATCCCGAAGACGCGGATAAGGTCATCATCAGCATCAAAGGCGGCTTGAATCCCAAAACGCACCAGATCGATGCCTCGCCTGAGAACACGCGACGGACTCTCGACGACAGCATTGCCCAGCTCAAAGGCCGCAAGAAGCTCGACTTGTTCGAATTCGGCCGCCGCGACCCAGCGGTGCCCATGAAACTCACCTTTGATGTTATCGATAAGGAGTACGTCCAAACCGGGAAGGTGGGAGGCATCTCGCTGTCGGAGGTGCGGGCCGAGACGATCCATGAAGCTGTCAAACACACCAAAGTCCTCGCCGTAGAAGTCGAACTCTCGCTGTAAGTCACCCTGTCACCCAATTGGCCCCGATGCAACGGTTGTATTTGCGCTGACCGACGTGAAATGAAAGGTTTGCTACCGAGGTCCTGGAAAACGGCGTCGCGGCCGCGTGCGCCGAGTACGGGATCCCGCTGATCGCTTACTCGCCCATTGGCAGAGGCATGTTGACGGGCGAGTTCAAGAAGTTGGACGACGTCCCCAGGACTCGTTGTTACGTCAGTTCCACTTCCCCCGCTTCCAGAAAGACAACTTCGAGCGCAACCTACAGCTGGTCGAGCAGGTCGAGGCGATCGCGAAGAAGAAGGGCTGCACGCCTGCCCAGCTCGCTATCAACTGGACCAGGGCGCTGTCGAGGCGTCCCGGCATGCCGACTATTATTCCGATCCCGGGCGCGACGACGGTGGGAAGGGTGGAGGAGAATAGCAAGCTGATTGACATTGAGGATGAGGAGATGGCGCAGATTGACGCTATTTTGGCCAAGTTTACGCCAGCCGGCGAGCGCTACCCTGCCGCCGTTGCGACAAACACTTGAGATGTATGGTATTTCATCGTCGGGTGGGATCAATCCAACCATGGGAATAATAATGTCCAAAGAGGGTTTGTTCCCTTGATGGCTGTTAAGCTAACAAGGTATCTTCTCCATCATGCATCAACCCGCTTTCAGAAGACTGTTATTTTCTTTAGCAATGCGCGATACTTTGGGCCGAGGGGCGTTTCCTTCCCTACACTCCTCGGACTGGACAGCATAGTGTCATCATACTGTGCATTAGCGGCCCCCAATCTGTGACATGGGCATCAAGAATCCCGATTCCAGTGCAGATGCAAATGTAAGCACCATGATAAAAGAAGCTGAGGTGATGTCACTAATCTACATCACAGTGCAGTACTCGTAGGAGTACCACTGTGACACTTGTCTGATGTGCTGTAGCGTTGTCTCGAACCCTTTCCTGTATGGAATGCCAAGCCTCGTCTTGCAGAAAATATGCCTCATGAGCATGGAAGTAGTCCTCTCAATGCAGTTCCTGAGTAAAACCAGCCACTGGGCAGTTTGGGTATGTGAGTGAATGACGGGAACTGAGGTGGATTTATTTGATTAGCATGTTTCATGACTCGTGTTCCTGAGTGCGGAGTTATTTCCGTCATTACACAGCGGAATAAACTCCGCCTTCCCAGCCTGTTTTCTACTGGCCAGACAGGTCAAAGCGTAAGTAGGCTCGTGTCCTTTGCCCTCAAAAGTCAGGAATGGAACGACCATAGCACTTTGAGAAAAGTTGCGTACCAAAGCTAAACGGCTTTTGAGCATGGCCAATTACCTTATACGGCTGGGCTTCGTCCCTTTCAGCCATAGCCTACCTTGTAGCATACTATCCGTGTATGGAATCTCGTATCACAGGGCATGCATGGCATTCTGCTGCATGCACGACCTGATCTCCTCACAGTTGCTTTCTCTAGCTGCTTTCGTCAGTGACTTCATGATGTAGTACTCCACCTTCCCCACACCGGAAAGTCCAACAGTCGGGGTCGAGATGAGCTCATTACTACAAGCAATACAAGAAGGCAATATATGTTTCGTCCGTCCTTTACATCTTTCCCGTCACTATCATCCCTGAACAACAATCATCTGCAATTCTTTCTGACACATCTTGTGTTTGACCTTCAAGTCTAAAAGTATCCTTCTCTACGATGTTGTCCTCTCTCTTTCTTCTCCTTACCCTTCTCCTCTTGACTACCGCCCAAAATCTCGGCGACCCAACACTCCTGCGCTCTTATCCCCCCTGCGCACCAATTTGCGGCGGTACAGTCCTCCAGACCGGCGTCTGTGCCCCCGCCAACACTCTCAGTTGTCAGTGTTCGGCCGAGTTCCTCGCTCAGTCAATTGCCTGCGAAAAGGTCTCTTGCTCCCCCCAAGATTACGACAAGACGCAGACCCTGACGCAAGAACTATGCGGTCCGCTCTACGCAAACGGTACTGTCTCCAACTCCACCGTCTCCGCCGCCGTCGCTAGCTCGACTGCCGCTGCTGCAGCAGCAGTCGCGGGGAAAGACCCCACGAAGTCTGGCGATTACCCTCCATGTGCAGACAAATGCCAACGGCAGTTTATAACAAGCAGTAACTGTGGAAATATCGCCAACGCAAGCTGTATCTGTAGCAATGTTGGACTGGTTAATCAGATTGCAAGCTGCGAGGCCGCCACATGTAGTGATGAGGATCAGGCGAATGCCCGGTATCTCGGGTATAAGCTTTGTACGCCAGTCGGTGGACTCGGAAATGCGTCTGAGGTGGTGAATCAGACTGTTGCGACGCAGACGCCTGGGCGGGGCATTGGCTCAGAGCCCACTTCGACGCCCTTTACAGGAACTGCTGTGGGGCGATGGGGTGGATCGTTGTCTTGGGCCATCTTTGCCGCTGTACCGGTGGTGGTGCTCTCAATGTTGTAAGCAGAACGGGTGGTGGGTATGTTCGCTCGACGACTCGAACGCTTTACTGGAGCATCATCGTTGTGCATTCCCTCATTGATGGATTACGTGTCAAGAAATTTCTTTCGAGCGTGTGTCATTGTCTTTTTCCATACTATGCAGCTAGCGTATTGCTTGATAGGGTGATGGTAGCTAAAGGGCTTGGCATGGTAGAATAGTTCTGCTATTTTAGCTAGTCGTTCTACGAGCAAGCAGTGCAAGCATTAAACACCTGTTTTCTACCGCACGCTGGGTGTACGATTGCGGAGCAGGTCTCTTGGTGTAGGTCTTCCGAAAGGACTTGCTGATGGTTAAGCGTGAGAAAATGGGCACTTCCGGGACTGACCTCCATCTATCTCTGGATATGCCGCAGGAAAGAATTTGTCTATAATCTCGACCCGCTGAACCTCCTAACAGCATGCTCGAGGAGGAATCTTCCATCGCATGACACTGACAGGAGGCTTCAAATCTAGTGGTCACGGATTGCTGACGGCACGACCTTACTTAGTGACGTAATCGATTTTAAGACAGTAACAGTTATGAAATTATAGGCAGGAAACTGTGAATGATGAAATCAAGAACAACATTCCATTTCTGAGGTCGAATCTGTAAAAGTTTGAGAACTGTCAAGAGACTTCCTTTTTGTGCTTGTCGGCAACCCTGATTTATTACTCGGACGCTTGTTGAGGCATGAGGGTTTTCCAGCATTCAAGTCTTGGTCTCATACGAGGAGTTGAAGTCAGCGAAAGATTAACGCAGTTTCGGTCGCTGCCATACGCTACGATCAAACAGCGTTTTGCTCGCTCGCAGCTCCTCGATCACTTACCTAAGCAGCACGGGAAAGAAATCTTCGATGCAACTCAAGTCGGTCCTGAGAGCATTCAACCCTTCGGAGCTGCGAAAACCGACGCAGACTCTAACCAGCTGCCCTCAGATATTATTACTGGCGACCAACCACAAAGCGAGGACTGCCTGCGTGTAACAATTACCGCTCCAACAGACAGCCTGAACCACAACGAAGAAAGATTACCCGTGCTGGTCTTCCTCCATGGCGGCGCCTTCTTTCTCAATTCCGGTGAACGTCCTTACTACTCGCCGATCAACTTCCTCACCCAAGCGATCTCGGAATCCCAACCCCTCGTCTTCGTCTCGGTCAATTACCGTCTCGGCGCTCTCGGCTTCTTTCATTCTTCCCAAGCACCAGCTCTTATTCCCCCTAACAACGGTCTTCACGACCAACTCCGAGCGTTCGAATGGATCGCAAAGCAAATCTCCGGCTTCGGCGGGGATCCAAACAACATCACAGCAATCGGCCAGTCTGCTGGCGCCGAGAGTCTATCTCTGCACAACATCAGTGGACAAGAGACCCCGCTGTACAAACGCAGCATCACCTTCTCCGGAACACCCGTGACAATGCCAGCAAAGACCCCAACGGAGCACGAAGCGAATTTCCGTACGCAAGCGAAGAAGCTGGGCCTAGATGCTGATCCGAAGCGAAATAGTGCTGAACTTGCTGAGGAAATGATCCACAGTGTATCGGTTGATGCTATTCGCGATCTCCATTTCGTCGGGGCGCCCTGCTCTTCAAGCGAGAGTATGCCCTATGCGAGACCGACGATGGAACTCAGTCGAGCGGGGCCCAAGACGACGGTGACTTGGCTAGAGAGTCAGATTGTCAGTGCAGCCGGATATGACGGGAGCATTAGTTGGATCATCACGAAGAACAACCCAAATCGGAAAGACCATGCAAATAATTTTAGGGTTCTCGCGAAGGAGGTGCTGGGTGAGTACGATGCGACCAGACTGTGCGAGCTATATGGGATTGTCGCGAGAAGTGGCGGTGCTACTGAAGAAGAAGACGACGAAGATTTGACCAAGATCTGCCAGTTTGAGAGTGACGTAGGATTCATCTGTGCTGCTGAGGCTGTGGCGGACGGCTTCCTAAAGAGCAGCGAGAGTAAGACAATGACCTTTTACCAGCTCTTCGATTTACACAATCCATTCAAAGGATACTTGGAGGCCGGGCAATATACGACGCATAGCTGGGATATTGTTGCATTGTTGGGGGCGTACGATGAGAGGCTGAATGAGGAGTATCTCGGCGTTGTGAAGGAATGGAGAACCACAATCATTGAGTATTGTGTTTCCGGGAAAGCGCCCTGGGCGAAGTATCAAGACGGAAAGGGGATGTATGTCAGCACGGATGGACTTGAAGTCAAAGCTTTGGAGCTGCTACCTGGTGCTAGACGGAGATCAGGCTTGAGCGACATCGCAAAGAATGTACACGGGTCCAGAGGATACGATCTTCTATGGGAAGGTGTATGTAGGCGCTGGTTGGACAAGGGTGAATGAACTTCAAGTGAGAAAAGGTTGGATCACGCCTGATAGAACGAAGGCTGGGATCAGCCCTATTCCCTTGTAGCTTTACTTGGGACCATTTCGACGTTGAGGGGCCCGAGGAATGACTCTTACACGGAACAGCTCTTAAGAAACATGCTTCGTTCAGGATCTCGAGGACAATTACTGAGTAAAAAATCGAAACCGCAGGAAGCGTCTACAAGAATCATCTATCTATCAAAGTCATAAGATATCATCCTATCCGTTGCAGAACAACGACGAACTGATAAATGAGAAGAGGAATGAGCTCCAGCACGACAACAACTTGATCAATTCGAAAAAGAAAAAAATCTCGTGATTGTTCATACGCCAGGACCATTTCTATCAATCAAGGACCATAAGTAAAGGAGTCGAAATGTTCGAACAGTGCCTTCGAGCTGCTTCCTGTTTTCAACATCTGCTCATCGATCGAGTCTTACCTAAATTAAGTAGGATCTTGCAACTTTTTGAGAGCGATTCGGACGAAGCACAAACGAGACAGAAAGTGGTTGTGCAATCGAAGAACTTATGGGAGGGAACAAGAATCAATCTCCTCAGCATGCTAAAAATTATGAACTCTTTTTGTTGCTGAAGCGTGGTAGTATGTGTCTGCCAAGGATCAAGGGACATCCGATCTTGGAAGCTTCAAGTCGGTGGACCAGCGAAAACCTCGATGGAACATTGTCAAGTTGATTGTTTTCGACAAGATGTGTTCAGCGCGATGAATTTACCCTAGGATATGACAAGATTGACGATGTAGCAAGGCCGGAATGATTCTGGGAGCATCCGACTCGAGATGGTCGAACGTCGCTTATCGATCATCTCATACCTTCCCAGCACTGTGTGTGGTGGTCAAAGATAATACAACAATATTGACTCCAAGGGAACGGCATTTAGCTCTAAATTGCTTATATAAGGCTCTTCTAGTGGCCTCAATGTTAGGACCCGTTCTCAACAGGACTATTCAGAAGCCTTTTTCCACCGTCCACTTGGGCTAATTGGTCGCCAAGACCTGACCTCCACGAAACCACCAATGGGCCAACTGGGCTTTTGGGGGCCAAAGGAAAAGCGCCCTTCCAGGTGTTTCCTACAAATGGGGTCCCACTTCCCCAAGGGGAGTCCCATTCGGTGGCATTCCTTGCATTTCTTATCTATCTAATCTTGTTTTCATACCACGCAATGGTGGGATCAGGCTCGGAAGCCGCCTGAGGGTTTACGACATGACAGCTCCCAAAATGAGCCAAGTGGGCCTCGAAAGAAATATAGTCTAACTATCTTTGTTCATGTTCGGATGAATGCATCAAAGATGGTCTAAACCTTCAACGAATGAGCACATTGAACACCGCTCAAAAATTCCTCCGGGTCACCAAAGAAAAGGGAGAATATAGTGGCTTCGTTGGGGAATTCGTCTCGATTTGCAAATGTTACTGTCAATTGCCAAGGCCAAGAGCGGTGCCAATTCTGCACGTGCTTGTCCGAGAATGAGGCAACTTCCGTGATGATGCAGCCAGTCATATTTCTTGGGCACCAGTTCAAAATTTGCAAAGGTCCGTTTCTCAGCCCGCACAACCCAGAAAGCACTCAATTATATGATCTCCAAAATGTCGTTCCCATTTATCAGCCCGTCGTCTCTGTGACTCTGTCTGCTGATGACGCTCTGTCCACATGCGACGATGGAAATGCTTGAGCCGTGTAGCCCATTTCCCACGCTTCGGCTGATTATTTTCGGATTGAGTCTGCGGGGTCGCTGGATACTGGACTTGAGCCCGTGGAGTCGCGATTGGTCTGGGATAAACGTGGTTTCCTGGGACGTAGGTACTTGTGGTGCTGCTACCGAAATCGAAGCCGTACACGTTGGCATTGCTGCCGAAGCCGTCGCGGCCGGCTAGGGAGATTACTTGGGCAGGCATGTTGAGAAGAGGGAGTAAGGCAGTGATTGAATAACGAAATGAGACTTACCTGCTGTACTTTCTAATCCCCAAGAAATCCACGCCGCAAATTGGCGTATGCCAAGGTGAAGATCGCCGATTGTCAACCACTCGTAAGGCACTTTAGATGGGCATTACGTTGTCATTGGTCGGCTTAGCGAAAACACTCAGCAGGCTAGGGATGTAGATGTAGCCTTGTGAGGAAATGGCACCCTGCTCGCGGATTCTTTTACAACCCCGGGACATCCGGTTCAGCTTTCCCACCGCGCCTTGTTCACCAACAATGATGAGCATCTGGATGAAGCGATCCATAGCGGCCGCGAAATCCTAAGACTCACTATCTTGCAAGGGAGCGCTATGCAGACTCCACTGAGCAGCGAATGGCTCACTCATTGAAGGCCAGGATCCTACACGGGAAGTTCCGTGGGACGAAGAATGTTAACGATGCCAACGATGCGATCGTCACCTACCAGCAAGCATTAGCGGTGATTCCGAGAAATTAATATTGTCGAGTCAAACTTCTTATCCTGCTTGTAAGCATGTATGACGTTAAGAACGAGCAGATCGACGAAGAGGCTAGCCTTCGTTATCAATGAGGAGTCATACAAACTGTCTCGAGAACCTACGAAATTAGGCCAAAACATATTGCCAATCTTTGCATACTTTCAAAGTTCGTCTTCGCTATCGATTTCATAGACCATGTTGAGGAAGCACTAGAGGAAGTAAGAAGAACTCGACATGAATGTTCCAAACCTCACAAAGAAGAACATCGGTTCACTTTATCTTAGGTCTCGATGATACCCAAACACTATATCTTAACACGCGAAATCAAACGTTTGGGCGATGTCGTGCACTGCGGAGTCACGGCCATCGAAGCGTACAATGAGATGCTCGATATCACCCACACAAGGATAGCTTTGCAGTCACTTAAATTTCTGCGCCCTAATTTGACAAAGTTTCTCCGGGAGATGGCAAAAACCACGTCTCGTGGTTTAGCAGTAGCTCAATCTTCCGAGCGACTGTACAAATCATAGGACCCAGCTCAAGATTTTCGTCAGACATTAGACGACCTCATTGTCATGTAGCAAAAGTATGGGCGAGGAATTTAAGTACTGTTTGACAATTTGAATTCAGACCAGAGAATTTCCGAAGAAGAGATTAATGCTCGGATAGAAGTCCGTGAGCGTGAAAAGACCAAAGAACCGAAAATGGAGATAAAGAGTGCTGCTTTGCTACGTGACTCTGACAAGATTCATTACGTAAATCCACATACTACTCGCAAGAAGTTAGCGATTGATCCGAGCAATCAACGTAGCATTCTTGACATGATAGCTCTCATCGGTTCTGGACTTCTCCGATCTGACGAGGGCCAGAAGATGTCTACGTTCGCAGAGTGTGGTGTTGTTACTTGGAACGCTAAGACGTGGTTTCCCTCTTGGAGTTACTTCTAAGTATTAATGAGAAAGATTGCTCTATTTGTGGCCTGTTTTTATCCCCGATCACCTTAGACGGTAAAGACCTACTGCACCCTCGATTTCTACAAATTGAAGAAGAGATCCAAGAAGTAAAATTCCACATACAACTTCCCAAATGGGGAGGTAATCTAGGAGTGGAGTACGGCCATATTGCAGTGGGTGCGTTAAAACTTTTGAAGGAGTAAATGCTGGCAACACTCCCCGAGCAGAAACTCAAGAACTCGATGCCATCATGAATGCTACCCGCTCGCTGTCTCTCACCGAGCAAGAGGATCGGAGAGTGGACTACTCTCAAATTTGGCATTGGTTGCATGACTGTCGACGTAACCGTGGAGAGCTATGCAACAGCCCCGTAGCAAGCTCAAGGTACGCAGGAGAGATTCGAATAAATCTTATATGTTAAGGACGGCTGCTTTATACTGAGTACCTCACTAAGAAGGTACTTCATCCTGAGCTATTTATCGGGCTCATTCAGTATACCAACAGCACTACAAGCCGATATGGGAGAACGCCTTCAGAAAGGGTCACTTGCCCACGTCCAGCTACCAAATACCTTCAAAGACGCCATAAGTTTTGTACGTCCTTTGGCGAGCGATATCTGTGGATTGATGCCCTAGGTATCGTCCAGGATGACTCCGTCCTGATCAAGCACGATATTCCGTGAATGGATATCATACAGAAATGCCTTTGCGAATATCATCGCGATGTCAGGGGAGAACGCAAATTCTGTCTTGCCTGGAGTGATTTCGAATTCTAGCTCGGCTCTACAAATCGAAAGCTTGTCTATCTTCGGAGGGTCTATCGATCTAGCTTTTAGAGATGGTTCAGCTACTATATTCATAACGGTCCACCTTGTGGCAGCTCCAAAAGCTTTGTCGCTTCTTCAGCAGAGCTTAAGTTGGAAAACCCGTAGTTGGACTTTGCAAGAGCAGATGTTGGCAACTCGGAATATTTACTTCTCGTCTACTTATGTCTACGTTCAATGCCACGAGCACGTACAATGCGAGATGACTATGCAAGAGAGATACGAACCAGCCTTTGGCAGTAAGCTTGGGCCGACTGTGATTGAAACAGAGGATCCTCTGATCAAGCTTCGGAAGGCAGCGGTACTCACGAAAGACAAGCAAATCGAGCGCGATTTCAAAGCTCATCGTAGAATCGTCGATAATTACACGAGTTGATTCCTGTCACAAGAATGCGACATCTCTCACTTCAGTCTATGGGATGTGTTCAGCCCTACATGAATAATTTGACAGCGGAGACCTGAAACAAATGGCATCTGACGCTGAATCTCCCCGGTTTTGGGCAACTTGGGCCACAGTGACTGATTGCTTGTCCAACCACAGTGTAAGTGGATTTCACATTGACGCTGCTGACACTTGCACTTCACATCACACTTCATATGGGTTGATCATCGTATCTCTGATGAACTGAGGAGGTGAACAAGAATCTTGACATTCGATTAGATAAATGGTACATATCTCCAGGAGGTGGTTTGTCAAACCTTCTTTAGCCTCTACCCAGCGTCTTTTGATTGCATCTCCTCTTCTTGATCTGCAATCTAATTATGCTTGTCAAGTACCTCTGATCTGCCCTTACACTCCGTCGACCAAGCTGAGCGTGCTCTCAACCCTCTCTCTTTCCATCACTATTTGACCTTCAGACCTTGCAAGTTTAGACTAACCCACAATGATGTTGCTTACAATGCCTTGGACCACGACTCTCCTCCTGGCCCTCTCCACACTCGATCTCGCCAAAGTCAATGGCCAGAGAATCGACAAGCCCGTCCTCCTGAGCGGCTTCGACAGCCTCGACGACGCGCTCAAAAACAACCTGCCCATCACGCCCCACGACAAAGTCGAGCTCTGGACCCCCGGCTGGATCCTCGAGGACTGCAAGACACTAGCCGAGAACGAGAAATTCTCTCCACACGACATCGAGACCTACAACGTCCACTACGCAGACTGCTCCGCCCCTTGGGTGCGTATTCACCGTAGCCCAATGAAGCTCCCCCAAAAGAAATATGCAGTCTCCCTTCACCCAGAAACATTCACTAACCCATCTCCCAGATCCTCTGCCGTCACAAAGACAGCCCCGACCCCCTATGGCACTTCATCGAGCTCTTCGGGCGCATTCCCGTGCGCGCCCGCGCCCACGTCAAAGGCATGCTGATGCTGCCCAACCCTACGAGCAACTACGGCTACAACGCAAACGACTACATCGCCATTTTCAACCAGCAGCGCGACGGCCACCACGACTGGAGCAGCCTGACAGTGATGATGCACGAAGTCGGGCACTCGCTGGACCGCACCGCGTACCGCGACAGCATGCTCTCGCTCTCGGACCCGTGGCGCCAGGCCGTGGATCAAGATAGTAAAATCCCTGATTGGTACGCCGGCACCAATTTCCAGGAGGATGTGGCGCAGAATACCGTCGTCGCGGCGTATGACCTCGTTGTTCCTGGCGGGCTGGGCAATATGAATGAGGATTGGGGGAGTATCCGGCATCAGTATGAGCTGATTAAGAAGGAGCAGGCGGAGGCGCTGACGACGAATCTGCTTGTGCCTGGTGGGCGGTGCGTGTATCGCGTTGCGAATAGCCAGGCGGTGCAGATTTCGGACAAGAAGAGGAGGGCGAGGAGGGCGGGGAGGGGCGTGACGGTGCTGACGGGGAGGCCGAGTACGGAGCTGGGGGAGGGGATGCCCGTTATTCAGTCGTCTGGGCTTAGCTCTGAGGAGTCGTGTCCCAGGCCTGAGGGGGTTTAGGTCTTTTTGCGTGGCTTTGAAGGTCGGAAGGGAGGATTCGATGTGAATTTAGTGTATTAGGATTGCGGGATGTGATCATCCTTGTACAGAGGATCATCAAGATCTCCGCTAAGAATACCAAGCATGCTTGTAACAGGAAGAACGTTCTCAATACACAGGTCGTGTATTGACAATTCACATTTGGGATTCCTCAACAATAACTGATAAATTTCGGATACTTAACCTCTCAGCCATCACTTCATCCCCTTCCCAAATCGACTCAATGCTGAACATTAACACGTATAGTGCCGTCATCTGGGCTCACGTACCTGCTGGCATCTTCCGGCAAAGCCTCGCCGGTAATGTTTTTCCCCGTCGATATCGCACTCGTCTAGCAAAAATCCGCCTCTCTCCCATAAAGACCCCGACCCGAGACCCCTATTCAACACGCAGATCAATGAACCAAAACATGAACCAGAATATGTACGTCTAAGCACATTTTCGACAAATGATGGTATACCTGAGCATAGGGTAGAGAGGCTGTATCGATGGTTGAGGGTTGAAGTACTGCTTGGTAACGAGGAAGGAGCTTGGGGTCGATGAAGCGTGAGGGACCATGAGCGGTGGCGCTTTTGTTGGAGGAAGATTAGAAAAGGAAAGGTAGAGAGTTTGAAGAACATCCCGTGTGTGCTGAGAATGTGGGAAGGCACTCGTTCGAAAGCCGGTCGGGTAGTTGTGTGAAGCGTGAGGGACAGTGATCTGCGCGAGCGATGGCGCTTTTGTTGGAGGAATATCATCAAAGGAACGGTAGAGGAACACTTTGGTGTGCTGACATTGTGGGAAGGCACTCCTTCGAAAGTCAGTCGATTTATCGTGTGGAGCGAGAGGCTCGTAACGGTCGAGGCTTGGTTACTGGTGAGGAAAATGAGGACTTGGCGGTTTCCTCTTATCAGTGTGTTGGAGATGAGCTTGCTCAGACTAAGGCACAGTTACTAGAGATATATTTGTTCCGCTGTCTAGGAAGGATGATGACAATGCTGTGACACCTAGTCCATGAGCCAGCGTATATGTTCGACGATGCACCCCCTCAGTTGGGAGCTCAATTCAGCTCCCTTTCTAGTCATTTAGATTACAATGAATTTTGAGCGAATTCAAGTCTTGCCATTTCTGTCCGCTGTATCAGCGCATGAAATTATAGCCAGCCCTTAGTAATCATGTCGAGTCCGGCACCCGCTACATCTCAAGACGCGACCAATACGACCTGGAGCACGGTAAGTTTCTTCGAACATTGGTATGAAAACAGTGTTACAATGACGGCATCTATCACGCATTGCAGCCCTGAGGAGGTTGTCAACTCGGTTTTCGTAGCCATGGAAATCGTTCTGGATCTGGTTCTTCTCCTCAAGCGCTGTATTCGGACACATTAGCGTCAAGACGATTCGTGTGACTGTGTACATGCAAGCCGGACTATCGTAACCGTTACATGAAAGAAAGAGAGAGGAGTCATGCGTACCTTTCTGCAGACCTTCCAGTATACCCTCCATTGCAGTCGCGACTTGTGCATTTGCTACTTCCCTCTCATGGATAGTATCAAGCAACTTCATAGTGCCTGACTTCAATATTGCGTGAATGAGGTCGATGTCTTTCGTGATGGCCATTGTCCACTGAGTAGTCTCGTCATTCTCCTCGCCTTCAAAAGAATCGGCTCCAGCAGACTTGATGTTTAAGACTTCTTTCAGGTGATCAGTACAAATATCGACAATCACTGTGCATCAATCCATCATCAGTATTATCATCCTCAGTATAAAAGCGGTTGAATGGATTTTTTGGACGGAACTGGCTCAGACCCTAATTCGATTCTTTAGGGGAATTGTGAACAAAATGTTCTTGACCAGAGCCATCTCACACCTGAAGATGCCCGTGAGGGATATATGTGATAGCTCAGGGCGATATTCTGCAGCGGGCAGACAGTGACTTAGGGGTCTTTTGGCATGAAGATGTAATAAAACAAGCAAATCCTCATTCAACTTACCAGGCCGAAGGCCACGATCATTTGCAGGTGTCAAATCCACAATTTCAGAGACAATGGCTGGGAAGTCGTGGAGTGGCCAGATATTGATATGGCTCTTGAATTTAGCCGCAGCAAGATCCATAAGCTCCCGGATGTGGTACTTGTCGGCCAGTGCATAGACACGGAGGTTGATTAATAGAGAAGCATGAATCTAGATAGTGCTTCGTAAGCTAAGTTGATCCCATATGTATCAAGTACTCAAAGGATCATTCACAATGTCTCAACGCTGTCAATATACGCCGTGAAAGCGAATGATGGAGTTCAACGAAGACGCACCTGCTTAAGGTCCCTTACTCTGCTGGAGGATGAACATTCCTCCACAGGCTCTAGAGACTCGGCTGCAACAGTGTCCCCGCCTTCAAGGGCGGCTTTACCAGTAACCGCTATAGAAGACCAGAAACGATCATCCAGAGACTGGGCAGAGCTGCTTTTACCGTGCACATCATCGGTGGCTGTTTCAATTGCAGTATGGCCTTCGTCATCGTAGTCAAGCTTGTAGATATACTGCAATACCAAATCTACGATTTCTGGATTGTCTTCGGGAAGGTTGATCTTCCCTTCATTCGCCTCCTATGTCTCGTGAGCTCACGACTTCCAATCCTTGAGAACGAGACTCGCCTGGCAATCCAGATCGCAAGCAGCAGCGAAGACGCTTGAGTGAGAGCAGACAACATTGCGGTGGACGTGCCACTCACTACTCTTGCAAGTGATAGTCAAATCAGAGTACTTCCCAGAGTTGAACAGTGCGGCCTGGTTTGCAAGAGCGCGACGGCGGCTTGCTTCGCCTGTGAGTTCAGAAACCATCTCGAAATACTTCAGTTCAAGGTAAAAGATATGGGCGGTCGGAAATGCTGACAGGGTTCTGGCGCAGGACGTTGATGAAGTTGTTTGGCACGCATTATTCTACGTATCCTCAGCTGAGTGTTGACCCTCGACATACGCGGCCCGAGTGACGATTGACACATTTCCAGTCCCCTTTTTGTTGGATGAAGGAAATGCGAAGACGGAAAACGAACCAATCAGGGCTTGCTTGCTTATGTAAAATCGGCACAAGCTTGGCATCAGACCCTGGATATTGCACGCTCCAACAAAGATTCATTTGAATTTTGAACGACTTCTGAAACGAAGAGTGCTTTCAGCAAAAAGCCAAACCTCGGCAGCCGGTGCTTAGCAGCACCCAGCGCTGTAAGTATGGAGTATAAGAGCTCTGCTGTGAACGATCCTGATTACATCTCCATTGGGGAAGTTGAGGATATGGAAGAATACTTAAATAGCCTCAATAAGACAGGTGCACCGAGTAGGTGGTAATGGAAGGCGAGATGATATTGAGGCTCTCGTCAATCTTCTCCACCGCAGAATCATGGACCGTAGAAGCTAAGATTTCGGCGAACTAGTTCAAAAATAATTGTGTCAGAGCAAGCAAACGGCTTTCAAACGAATGCTTGACATGCAATCCTTTAAGAGACTCTTACGTACTTCGTCCAACCTTGCCGGTGATTATACAAGTGGATTCCCTGCAGGACGGCACCGTCTCGAAACAGACAGTAGCTCACAACTGTGCTAAACTCGGGCCCGGGAGCCAATACGTCGTTTTCGACAGTTTTCGATGATCTTCAGTGATGTCTTCCGCAACACCCTAATCGTCCTTTGACATGAGTATTCCCACTTTCCACAAACGAGCAGCTGATGGTTTATGATCGTAATGGCTACTGGGGATCTAGATGGTCGCGTTGGTCCATGCTTTAGTAATTACAGGCAATTTTTCCGTTGAATCTGAAGATATTAGCTGGAGGAACACAGTAATAGAGAGGAAGTAAACATACTGGTCTGTCCATGTCGTAATTTACTGACATCGCTGACGAGTCGCTGCTCTTTTACTAATTCTGACAGAAAGTGAACCCTCACATACGGGGTACTACAAGTCTCTCGATATAAGCACAAACCAGAATTCGACATCCGATCAAGTCGACGCAAGGATCTGGCTGGTCGACTCTGGAACCAGGGCACCGAGGTCTCCCTAGACTATCAAAGTCTCCTCAGACGATCCAGGTCCTCTCCGGCCAGTCCCGGATTGGTTTTCCGCTTGGCCGATTCCGAAATCAGTCCACGGAAGTTTCTGATAAAAATGAATCCTGCCGGAATGCTATGCCTTCGCGGTACTTTTTCTCCGCAATGATGCCATGAAAAGCTTCTTCTCACCCGAAGGCTTCTTCTCAACCGAAGGCCTCTTCTCACCCGAGGGCTTTTTCTCACGGGAAGCCTTCTTCTCTCCCGAGGAAGTGAAGAGGTCCCTGATCTCAGATGACGTAACGAGACCTTGACAGTTTGGTTCAATCGAGGCGCCGTGGTCTAGCAGCAATTCTGCGGTCGCAAAGTTGCGGTTCTTGACGGCAAAGTACAGTGGTGAAAAGTGTCCATTGTCTTTAGCGTGGACATCAGCACCATGATCCACAAGCATCGTTGCTACATCGCCCATGTCGCGTTGTGCGCAGTAATGGAGCGCTGTTCTTCCAAGAGCGTCTGTAGCATTGACTTCAACTCTTTGAAGTCTCTCGAACCAATCTCCTTGTTCATTGTGCTTTAGGAGTGAAGATGTAACTCCAAAACTAGCCTTCTCACAAGCCAGATGTAGAGCTGTTTTTCCCTTGCTGTCGGTGGCCCTGATATCAGCTCCATGAGCCAACAGCATCGTCACAATGTGCGGTTTGTTTGAGGCGGTGGCAATGAGTAAGGGAGTCCTCTGTCTATCGTCCACATCTTCCAGGCATGATGTATCCTCGAGGAGCGATTTCAAATTCTCAGCGCAATCCTCACGATCCTCCTGGATCACTTTCAGCAATCGCATCCCTGCCGAACTTGATTTGCGCAGATTTGTGGGGCGTTTTAGGTTTGTCTCGGCGAAGCTGTTTCTTCCAGCGCTTAGCGAAGCCCTCGAATCTACCGCAGTCAATGAGGTTGCGTCTGACTGTACCGATTCGGCTCTATGTCTAAAGTTTGTTGTTTGTTCATTGGGTATATTGAGAGACCAAGACGTCGTGGGCGAAAGGGGAGTAGTGAATTCAGTTGGATCCGAGCCAGGAGAGGAAGGTCTGCGAGCTTTCGAGCGGAAAGCATCCACCCTTTCGGCCAGGAAATCCGGGGCTTTATGATCCAGACTATATGTATCTTCTAGCGCCGTGGAAGGTCGCCGCTCGGCAGCCATCTGCTCAAACCATGCCGCAAAGAACTTTGCTGAAAGTTGTTGCAGAAGCACCGGATCATTAGGGTCAGTGGCGGCCTGATCTTCGAGCTCATTGTATTCAGAGGGAGCCACCAGGGTAGTGTCTGTATTGCGTCTGTGCAACAGTGTAGACGGCGCCAGCGCTTGGATCATAGCAAGCATTCTCTCATTGTTGGCGCGGACCTCGGCCAGTCCTATATCCAATCTACGGCTAGAAACAGTCAGCACTGATGTATGAGGAGCTACTTTGACGAGCCTACCCTTGAAGGAGATTGACAAGGAATTGTAGAGAGTCCTGGTGACTTCTGATAGACTTTTCCAGCCTTTCAAAAGTAGGAGCAGCAACTTCCTCTCTCCACGTCTTCAATAATATTTTCCCCGACCGAAGCCGTCCCGTGTTCTCATCAACCAGGAGTTTGGATAACTCCTTTTCGAAAGATTGAAGATCATGCTCCAAGCGAGTGATGACCTTGTCGACGATTTGATGGATCTGCTCCTTCTCACTCATTGGTATATATGCCGCGCGAACTTCTCCAATGATCGCAACAAGGGTTTCGGCCCTGTGTTCCAGCTCTTTGACGGCTTCATCGTGATGTCTGATGCGAGTGATGAGCTGTTTGATGCGGATCGCAAGAGTCCAGGATGAGGAGACGACTGTGATGGTGCTAGCTGTAAAATTCCGTCAGCGGAGTCAGCCCCCGATGTGAGCAAAGCACAAGCATGTGGCGCTCAGGGATGATTGATAGCCTGCTAGAGAGGGTTGGCTTGATAGAACTTACCGGTGACGTCCATCCTTGAAGATTATGGAGGATGCGGGTTGCCCCGACAACAGGCTTTTGCCTTGGAAGGACTTTCGAGCAGGAACAGCACGTTCATGACACAGACATTTCTTTGTTCATCGACATGAAAGCATTGAGGGTTTATGCTACCTCGACAGCAATGGAAAATCGGAGGTCGTGCCTAGCGAGGTCATAGTGAAGCGATTCGGCAGGCTTCCGTACGGGCGCAGGATCTCGCAGGGTGGGATGACGTGAGCGCACCTAGCCCCAGAAAGCAACCATCCCTTTCGTTTGACTGGGGGATTGCACCAGTGGGAGACTCTTCGGCCTCGTGACCTCGCTGACGAAGCGAAGAAGCAGCCCAGAAGGCTGCTCAACGCTGCACAGCCACCGCTACTTAGCGAGAAACCGTCTTGTGCGAGCGCCGTGGCTTGTCCCTCAGCGTTCCATCCGGTGCGGAGTCTGCAATTGCTGAATCGTCCAATCCACTTACCAGCATCCTTTGCTTGCTTTCTAGCCTTGCCTTTCAATCTCGGGGGCTTGGAGCTGCTTGCGAGAGTGTGACTGCCGCACCTTGACCTAGCAAGTCAGCAGAATACCACCCGCACTACTTCGACTTGGTGGCCAGCCATGTCGCGATGGCACGCAATTCACAAGCACAGTCATGCAGTAATCCCTTATCAGGGCCACATCGGGTCCGGGAGGATTTAATTCCCCGTGGGGATCACTTTCTTCATGTTTCACGTCGGCCTATGGCATGTGTCAAGTAGCCGAGAGACCGTCGCTTGTTCTGCAGGCAGAATGGCAGATCCCGTCAGGCTGACTTCAGCCTGATTCGCACAAGCCTGGACTACAATAACTTTGTACAGCCCATCCTATGATCGCCTGTTCGCGCACATCTCGGACATTTGAAGCCAAACAACGCCATCCGTCCCCGCGAAGGGTTACGACGTCGTGCGTAGGAGCACGGATCTACCAAAACCCCTGGTAATTACTCTGATTGGATAACAGAACATGGTCGCACAACAGCTTCCATTCCAGAAGCTCCTCAACAACAATGATCTCGGTATCATTGAAAATCCACTCCAACGGATTGATGATGAGGATCTTATTACCGACATTAAAAAGTTCCATGCAGAGCCAGATCCAAAACGCGTTCTTCAGCTTGCCGATGTTGTCGACCTTGATGTTCTGATTCGTGGAGGGCTGCTTGCCAAAGACGAGGAAGCTGCACTTACCGAGGAGGTTCTTGATGGTAGAGAATTTGCAGCTCTCAAAACCGAGAAGTCCATGACAATCTGGAGGGAAAGCAAGGAGCTCAAGGTCATTCTTCTGACTTGCTGTGTGGCCAGCATCGTTCAAGGATGGGTCCAAGGTGCTATCGTTGGCGCCAATCAAGGTTGGCCTGACGAATTTGGCTTGCTCGTTGGCTTTGACGGTCCCGAGAAAGCCAGCGGCCACCTAGCCGACATCTGGAGGTTTGGAGCGACTAACTCAATCGTTTATTTCGCCGCTAGCGCGATAGGAGCACTCCTCTGCGATCCTCTGACAGAGGTGTTCGCTGGACGGCTAGGAGGTTAGTATCACCAGGTTTTCCGTGTTTTTCACATTCGTATCAGGGTCGCGACTTTCATCGCCGAAACTTAGCCAGCGCGAGACATATCTCACTGCTAAATCCTTGCATGAGAGTCGAAGTACTAATAGTTCCAACGGTAGCTCTATTCATCGCAGCCTTATTCACATTTGCAGGGTCTATAGGCGAGGCCTACACTCACTCATGGCAGACATTGTTCGGATGCCGCTTGTTAGTATTTTCTATTTTACCCATCCGGATGGTTCCTACTAATACGTCATCAACAGTGTCCTAGGAATTGGAATGGGTAGGTCTCGAGCTGGCATCTACTTCCCCATTTTTGCTCGAATCCACATGATTAGCTTGTTGAAATTTGGAAGAAGACTAGAATTGCTAATCTTGAACTTGATCAAAGGAGCAAAGTCTTCAGTTGTACCGGTATATGAGAGCGAAGTGAGCCCTGCTCGGTTAAGAGGTACTTCCTTGAATACCCAATGAGGTGCAGGCATATACTGACGAGAGGAGGTCGGGTCCTCGTATCTTGGCAGACTGGCACTGTAGGTCTTTCCATTCCTGCTTCTCCACATCACCTACACGAGGAGGATATTATACGACCCACCACGTATTTAGACCAAGAACGCTGACTCCAGAAACTATTACAGGCGCTGGGAATTGCGCTTTCCGGCGTCATGCCCCTCATTGTACCCAACAGCTGGCGATTTCAGGTCTCGAGCTCGTTTATACCCGCCGTCGCGTTGCTCCTTCTGGTCTATGTCGGATCGGAATCACCACGTTGGCTGATCAAGAAAGGGCGCTACGCAGAAGCCTACAATGTGCTCTTGCGTCTCAAAGGAATTCCTGTCCTTGCGGCACGCGATCTCATCTTTATCCGAGCTCAACTTAATGTCGAGACCTTACTGTTCATGCGAAGGGGGAACGATATCATCGAGTTGGGCAATGAGGTTCCGCATCTGGATCAAAAGGCTTATCAAAGGGAGATCAGCCTGCTTGGCTACGGAAGACGAATTGTTCAGCTATTCACCATACCTCGGGTCCGACGATCGACGCTTGCATCCTTCATTGTCATGAGTGCTCAGTGAGTCCTTACGCTCCCCGTTCTGAACCGCACGAATGTCTTACGCGTGGTGCAGGCAGCTTACTGGTGTCAACGTATATGCCTTCTTGGCGGGAACACTGTTCGAACACGCAGGCTTTTCCCACGAAAGAAGTCTATGGCTCTTCTTTGGTTTTGGTATTTCCAATTTCGTGTAAGTTGAGGACTGTTCCCGCTTTTTACAAACATCAAAGCCTGATGCGGCCAGGTTCTCGGCTCTTGGCTACTTCTACATAGACAGCAAAGGGCGAAGGTTTCTGCTACTGGCGTCGCTCGCGCTCATGTTTCCTTTCCTTCTTGCATCGGCGTTCAGCTTTCAGGCCAGCAATATCACAACCCAAAATGCCCTGGTCGCCACATTCCTCGTCCTTTATACATTTGCGTACAGCTGGGGGGCCGGCGTTGTTCCCTTCCTCTACAGCAGTGAAATCTTTCCCTTGGTATTGCGAGGTGAGCCTAATTTCAATTTCCTGAACCTACCCCAAGATTGTGACCGCGATCTGTTGGGAACCGCAAACCAGACCATATTTTAACCTATCTTCACAACAATAGAAGTAGGCATGGCCTGGGCTTCAGCCGTTTGCTTCATGGGCGCGGGTATACTAGCTTTGAGTAGGTCTCGCCATAGTGTCCTTGACGATGGAGAGCACGATGCTAACAGTACTACAGCTGTCCCAATTCTCATCCACGCAATAGGACAGACAGGTCTGCTTGGACTTTTCGCGTAAGTCTTCAATCCCAGAGTGTTTACGAACCTTCAACATACCTAGATGCGCTAATTTCAATCAATGCAGCGGCCTTGATGCCCTTGCCTTGCTGCTCGTTTGGCTTTTCGTGCCTGGTACAGAGCGTCAGATCATCACGATGGAAGAAATGAATTACGTCTTTGGCGTGGGCACGAGGAAGCACATGCGATACCAGCGCGATGTCGTCGGTCCGTGGTTCTACCATCGCTATGTTCGGTGGCGGAACGTGGAGAATCCGGCGCCTTTGTATCGGTATGAAAGGATGAGACGGTCGACCAGTAGAGTGATGAGAGCACAGAATGGCGTGTTGTCCGGGGATAATTGATAGAAACTAAGTATCCCATGCCCTGGCAAGGGGGTGGCACTCTTTCTCTAGGTACATTTTTGGGGCTTCCCCCGGGTATTCTGCTGCCGGGCGCTACCTAGATAGCACTTGAAGTTTACTATCAATTTCCAATGAAATACGGGGTCACCTTCTGTACTCTCTACTTTGTCAGTCATGATAGTTGGTAGCTTTGTGCATACTCACCATTGTGTGCACGCTCCCAGCTATCGCTCCCTGGGGACTCCAATTGTCGCAGGCTCCCCGACCATTGACGTTAGGTGATGGAGGGTTTGGAAAGTCCGAGTCCGTGTCCAGCAACAATGATGTTCTCGATTTCAAGATGGTTGCGACTCCTCGACGTAAAGCCAGCCTATTCTTCCCGATAGTCTCAGTTCGTCGCAGGTTTGGGAGGAGGTCAAGACGAAGCTCAGGTGCCGTACCTTTGTTCCAGTGCCCCCGCATAAAGGCTTCGCCGTCCGCCCAATATCTATACGCAGCATACTCCTTCTCTCTATTGCTAGGATCGACCTTCGACACTGATCCCCTCGCTGCAGGGTTTCTCCAGTGGATCGTCTCAGTGGGGCGCTTTGAAAGTCTCATTATAAACCTTGGTTTATGACTGTTATAGTCTGGTTCAATTTGTTCATAAGAAACCTCTCCTAGCCAGAGCTCCCTAGTTCCATAGAATGAGATATCTCCGTGCGTTGTAATTAGAAGCACCATAACAAAGGGCGCTAGCCAGCTCGTGGCAATGCTGTTAATCTTCGTCCACGAATTGGGGTGATGTAGCATCACCACAGATTTGAAGAGGATTGGAGCAAAGATCTCGTGGAGTCGCCTGACTAACGAACGCCTACAGAGCATCAATTGAACAATCACCTCATCAGTCACACCACTGAATCAAGAAAGTGGCGTCACTTCACAACATTTCACAATCAAAGTTCAAGATCAATAGAAACCTTCCACTGCGTCCTTGACTCGTCCGTGTCCAGGAAACCTGCCGCTTCATCATGCAGCGCTCCTACCCATCATGGTATGCTCCCTGTCATTACAATTTCCCCATCCACTAACCTGCATTCCAGATCACTTCACCGTCACTGGATAGCTTGCCCCCAGAGCTAAAGTACATGATCCTTGATAATATTCACGACTTCGAAACGCTATCCAGCATCGTCGATGCGTCACCGCAGTATCATCGAGTATACTAATTCTTTCATTTTACAGTCGGCCTGCTGGACATGAGTGTTGATGCGGAGAAGACGCATCAGTGTTTAACGGTCAAAAGAAATACTTAAACCTCCTGCTTGTTGAACTGCAGGCGACCGCCCATTATTTTCTGTTCTTCGTTCGTTCTTCTAACTTTTCTTTCGTTGCTCACTCGCTTCTGAGGGGTTGTTTCATGTGTATATCAATTCCATAGCCCAACCGCGAAGATAGAGGGAGTTAGCCGGCGATGTTAATACCCAGCAGGGCCTATGCGGGCGTTTCTCTTGCATAGGCGGTGCTCGCTGATAGGGCCAACCACCAAAGTTTTTATACAGAAGCCTTCAGGGGCATTAGTTCGGTCGGCCTCTGCCCCCCTTCAAAGCGCTTAGCCACCTCGGCCACTGGAGGTGCACCTCAAGTCTGCATCAGCCTCGCAGTCCAAGGCCTTGGCCAGCAGGATGATCTGGGAATTATCTATGGCGCTTGATGCTCTCGCAGGGCGTTCGTCATCTGGGCGGCCCCAGGTTTGTTTGTTTGAGAGTTTTGCCGTGTAAGACGTCATTCTCATTGAAGAACCTTGTATGGGCTGCTGATTTGAAATACTAGATATGAGGAGGAGCAACCGTGCTACTGAAATGAAAGAATGTGACTATACCAGCCTCACTTCCAAGAACTAGAAGATTGTTATGAATGGCATACTTGTGTGGTCGATGATTATGCGGGAAGTTCAAGACATTGCAGCCCCTATATGTCACCCACTCTTTCTTCGTGTCTATTGCGTACGAATCAGTAATTGAGACTGATTCATGACCTGAAGTATTGAAGGGCGGCGAGATCCGAATGAGACTGTTGATTGTTTCTAACTGGGATCCCTCTGCATCGAAAGAGAGCTTTCCGCCCCAAAATAGTTCGTGTTGTTGAATTATGGACTTATCGTTTATATTCCACACTTTGACTGTTCTGCCGTCCGCAATTGCCATAAGCTGACCGTCTGGGGAGATTGTCATAGCCTCAACCGGAAAACCATTAAATTCAAGCGGACTAAGCGTAGTTTGACAAGTACCTGTGCTCACGTCCCAAAGCTGGACACGATCATCAATCGAAACAGCCAAAGTCTTGCTATCAGCAGAAAAGGCTAGTATGATGTACTCAAAACCACAATCTGGATCACCGTCGGAAATATCGAAGGATTCCCATGTGGCTGTATTCCAAATTTTAATCACTTGATCTTCTGATGCGGAAGCCAGAATAAGCCCGTCCGGAGAAAAAATGATTGCACTCGTAGGCGCTTGATGACCCTCTAGCGTGACTTGGGATACACTTGTAACTGAGTAGTCCCAAAGTCTAATGGTACCATCGGAAAATCCCGACGCTAAAATTTGACTGCTAGGAGAGAAAATCAAGGTTTCCACACGCGTGTAAGAGTTACCTTGCTCATTGAAGACGTAATTTCCCACTCCCATAGCTGAATCCCACCTTACGATAACCGAGTCAGACCCTGAAGCAACAAACTTGCCACAGGGAGAGAAGACTATAGCAGTTATAGCAAGAGGATCAGCGTCAAGCTGATTCGAAACTGCCAATTTAGCTGGGTCCCAAAGCCGCACAGTCCTGTCACGGGATCCTGTAGCCAGAAGATGGCCGTCGCGAGAAAAATTCATCGCGAGGACATCGTTGGAATGACCCTCAAGAGTGCTGTGCAAATCTCTCGTTACTGGATCCCACAAACTAACACTGATACCAAAGGATACGGCCAGCAATCGTCCATCGGGAGAAAACCTCGTAGGTACGTCTTCGGGCCGCCCGTGAAGCACCGGCATGACGTCTTCTATGATACTCTTTGATGTTCCCGTAGCTTGATCCCAGATCCTAATAGTTTTGTCATCAGAAGATACGGAGACCAGGAATTGTTGGTTGGGAGAAAAGACTATGGAATCGATCATGCCTGAATGACCTTCAAGACAGTGTTTTATGATGCCCTCAGACGTATCCCATAGATCAATAGAATGACCATTAGATTCTACAGAGGCTAAGAGCCGATCGTCAAATGGGTCGAAGATCATTGCATGGATCTTTGTCGAATGATTGAGCGTATGTAGAATTGTACATGCAGACGAGTCCCAGATTTTGATAGTCATATCGAGGGAACCTGATGCTAAGATCCAGGGGCGAAGAGGAGCAAATGCCATCAGATTAATTTCCTCTAAATGACCTGCCAGACTGCCTCGTGCCACTCCTATGAGTGGGTCCCAGATTCGAATGGTATAGTCAATCCCTGATGCAGATGCTAGCAAACGCCCGTCCGAGGAAAAGGTCATTTTAGTAATGCGATCGTACTGTTCTTCAATAATGCCTTGGGAGATCCCTGTAGCCGGATCCAAACTTCTGATAAACATATCAACAGTTGTAGCAATGAGGAGCTGATTGTTAGTTAGGAAGAGTAACGCATAAGAATGTCTGCGGAGTCTGAGTTGAGCCTGCCTTGCGATATCGTCTTGTATTGTGCCTCTCAAAGCTCCAGTGGATGTGTCCCAAAGCCTAATGCTGGGGGTTCAATAAATGCAGAGGCCAGAAACTGGCCATCCGGGAAAAAACCACTTCAATGGGCTTCATTGCATGGGTTTCAAGTGTTTGCAGCGAAACAGGCCAAGCCCCTTCAACTTTCGGTAGGATTTCAATCCATTTGGGCGACTCACATGAATGCATACGTCTGATACTACTATTTTCCGGGCAGAAAACAATGGCAGAAATGTAGATCTGAAGAGGTGCCAATTCAAGTACAGGCCTGAATTCAAAGATAAATCGTCGTGCCTCGTTCACAAAGAAGAAGACAGACTGCTGCCTGTTTGGCACTAATGGATTGGAAATCAGCAGGCAAGGTAAAGAAAACTCTCTCACGATGTACCTACCATCTGCATAGACCCTAGCGATCTGATGGCAAGTATAGCCTCAGATAACTTTCTCAAGAGAGTAAGTGCCTCGAGCCAATGAAGGAAATGGACTCGGAAGAACTCAAGGACCAGGCAATGTTCGCCCAAGACAAAAGTCTCCTGGCTAATTGTGCCAGCTTGGTGTAGATGATCAACCCAGTAGACACAGGCATATTGAGCGTAGAGGGGAAGACGAACTCCTATGCTGTCGCGCTCAATGTCGCAGAGACGATATCCTGGCGTTCGCAAGTTACAGATGTCTTTCCGCAATGTACTTGACATCAATTTCATGCAAAGACGAGTTATACTAGCATGTTGATGATTTCGTCCCGAAGGGAAGACTTCTCTTCTTTCGTCGTCATCGAGGTAGTCTTTTGCCGACTGATGGACTAGATAAACAATCTCTCCCCGAATAGTTAAAAAAGAACCGCAGAGTCCCACCAAATCTTCGACATTTTCATGACCAGGCAGTTTCGCAAAGATGACGATCTCTTGCAAGTGTAACGGTCTTAAGGCGAGAGTGACTGAACTGAGAATTCGTTGGGAGAGCTCAACATCATTCCGATCCTCCTGATGAACGACCATCTTCAGCATCCTTGCGTAGAGAGGCATCAGTCCCGCAGGTAACTTTTCAAGCAAATCCCTCACTTTGTGCTGTCGCACCTTAAAGAGCTCCTTGCACACCAGAGCCACCCAAAGAAAGGTGTCTTCTGCTTTTTCAAGGAGAACCCTTCGAACAAAGATCTGCAGCCTACTGCCATATGACTTCAAGTCAGCCAATCCTTTAACTTTGTAGTCTATGAAACTGTGGACAGCACGAGCCACGTGCTTAGAATTAAGCTCAAGACTGGTGTGCAATTGACGACCGTGTCCTAACCGCTCCGTAAAAGCTGGTTCGTTGCGGCTTGTCGTGAGCCACTTGACCTTGGGCGATATCTGGGACTCTCCACAAACGATCCAATCCAAAAGCTCATGAATCTTTACGTCGCATTCATCTAGAGCATCTACCATAAGAACAACATTCTCGAGGCTCTCGTCTTTCAGTATATCAGATAGAATGGTTCGCAAAGCATACAATACGTTTGGACCTTCAAATATCCGTGCTCCTGCCCCATCGTAATACTTTCGTACATGACGGACAAGCTTTTTCTCTTGATCGACAAGAAGATATATCAAGCCTCTTAGTACCGCAACGGTGGTATTAAGGTCAACACTGGTGTTCTGACAAAAGAAATAGGCTAGCACATTTAATCCAGGTGAATGATTTAGCTTTTTGGTCACCTCGGAGATGAGTGCCATCATCATCATAGTTTTCCCTTTGCCTGGATCACCATGAATCCAAAGCAGCCGGGAATCATCACGATCCCACCAGTCAACAAAAGCTGCATCATCCAGAACCCAAGAGCAGGAGCCTTCCAGCAACTGATCTTTGCTTGCTTCGATCCTCTGTTTGTCATGTCGGGGATCTGTCAGCCGCAAGTCGCGTATGCACTGTTTATCATTTTCGTCAAGGCGCACACTGGCTTCTGCAGCTTGAATCGCTTTTGGTAGGTTCAGGTCCACATCAGTCTGTTCCAGCGAAAGCCTCGCGGTGGGAAGAAAATGCCTATTGAACATTTCGAGACCTATCTCGCCAAGATTCGCAACTCCTTTCAGCAATTCGAGACTTGCGACAACATCCTCGCTGGACTCCCCATGTAGTTTTTTGTATTCAGTGTCATGTGCCACAATGGCATAACCCCACATAAAAGGTGTCATTAATTGGATCTCGATAAAAGGATTACAGGCTTCCGGCTTAACAGGGTCTTTCTGAGTTAAATGGAGATGGCGACCACCGTAGCCACGAAATCGTGACTGGAGGTTTACCGATCGCTGTCCAGGCTTTGGGTGTTGGATCTGACCTCTAAGTATAAACTTCTGCTTCAAGATATGCTCGACACGTTGGAAATGGCGGCTCTCGGCCAGAATGATCCTCCCAGCGACCAGATCAACGATATCAGCGACGTTGTCACTTTCGTCATTGTAATTTTTGTTTCGATCTTTCAGCTTCTTTTCTAGTGAGTACACCTTCTTCACTCGAAAACTCAATAAACACTGAAAATCTTTGAGTACTTCTTCACACAATGCCTTCACCTCCTTCTCTATGCTTAGGTATTTCTCATAATCACGTGCAAATGCCGTAACAAAATCGATAATGGCATCCATTACGCCAGTAGACCGTAGCGGTCGCAGCAATGTGTACTAATTCGCTCGAAAACAAGTTTCAGGTATGCTTAGCATAATCACAGCCGAACTGAAAAAGAAGAAGATTTGGATTTGTACGGGGTAAAACTGGAGCTAGCAAAGTCTCGAGGTGAGCCTCGGGCGTTTAAGCATGCACGTCGACACCATCGGGCGTGCTCCGAGACTGGAGGGATATGCATGGTGTGGTGGTACAAAGTTGGCGGTGCAGGGCGGTTTACGAACCTGAAAATATGAGGGTCCTTGACTGCTGGAGCAGCTATAAGTGTCCAGTCCCAGAGCTCTAAGTACGGAGGGCGACTTCTATTCGCATTTGGTTTGAAACCCGAGCTTTTTAGACCAAGAAAGCTGGTACCTCATATTTCTGGGCTTCGGAGATGGACAAACCGACCAGCCAGAACAAAGGTGGCTCGTATAAATCATTCGTCGCCGCACATACCCAACGAATTTCATGTCTTCGGAATTTGCTTGCATTCCTCCAAAATGACAGCACTTACGCTTGTCGGATCGTCTGTTTAGAGTTTTCCTCTGCGACAAAGGTGCCAGATTGCCGAAGCCTTAATCTCATGCAACTTATACTGTTGCTCCGTAACGAGAACACAGAGACTCGTGACGTAAAAGGCCGGATTTTGATCATTGAAGACTTGTCCAATGACGTCGTCGAGATACTAGGATCGATGCTGGGTATTGACCCTCTATTCTTCGCATCCCACATCGATAGCTTCGAAGACCAGATTGCAACAACAAGGCCTTCGACAGCTATCTTGCCATCCACCCTGAGATCACAAAACTTTGTGAACCTTCCCTACCATCGTGTAGTTGAATTAGAGCTTGGAAGTCTCGAATCTGAGAAAGGGTTGCTCCGAGACATGAACGTCCCCCGGAAAGTGGCGATTCTGCCAACGCTCAAGGGCATCAACGTCGGGCTTGCACGAAATTGCTGTTCCATCTTGAAGACCGAGACCAGGGATGGGCTCTGGCTAGGTGAACTAGACACTAATTGCCATCGGAATTCGTAAAGAAAGCTAACGTTTGAGTAGGAATACTCCTTGTTGACCCACCTATAAGTAATTACTATGTGTCAAGACTTCGAGCTACTAGTGGCGCAACCAGGCTTGAGCTTCAAACAAGGCTCTTTCAGGGTGGCTTTCAGGATTTCCTCTCATGTCCTTCGTCACTTGACCTGATCAACCCTGAATCTAGCCAAACGTGGTCATCTCCACTGGATTATCTCATCCGCTGCTGGAAAACCCAAGAGCCACCTGGTTTTGATAAGAATTGTCCAACCCTGTTTTGTCTTTCGTCTTATCCTTTGAGAATGATTGCCGCCGAATGGATGACGTACTTGGAATTGATGTATCATAGCATCAAACAATATGAATATTCCCCCGATACTGCTCTGGCTGCACTCGGACAGATCACCATACTGAGCGCGGATATGCACGCTCTTCAACAATGGGCTCGTCGCAGTATCGCATCAGCAAACAAGATCCGCTATGTGATCAAATACTTGGAACACCGGATGACTAAAGAAGATGACAAGGAACACGCAGCCTTGTTGATCGAAGACTATAAACTCATAGCTTCAGGCATTAAAACTTACAGTCATCGACTAGGAGCTCTGGTATCCACCGCTACTTCCTTGATCCAGGCGATCGACTGCAGAAGGTCGCTCGCAGAGACGGTTAACATCTCACGTCTGACTTATCTAGCTTTGAGCTTTCTTCCTTTGACTTTTGTATCTGGTCTCTTCAGTATGAATGACGGGATTGCGCCGGGAGGTGGACTTTTTGGGCTTTATTTTGCGGTCGCAGTTCCTCTCAGTGTGTTGATACTTTTGTTCGTATATTTACCTACTAAGCCGCTTGGGGTCCTAATAGCACGACTACGTAATTCGAGGACTATGCGGGGAGTTGTAGGTTGAACTTGAAAAGCATTCGTAAGTATTCGTACTGATTTACAGAGATATACTTTCACTATAGAGGATGTTACCGTTGCAACGCCCGGATACCAGGAACAGAAACACCCTCATCTTCTTAATGGCTTCAGTAAACGTCAACAATGATGGTCCCGATGTATTACATCAAGTTACGGAGTACCCTTGGCGTAATATGCACACTATACTTGGTGGATGGATATATTACATCGAGCTTCGCATGGCAGGATGATGATTTGTAAGTCTGAAGTCGCTTGGGAGTCGAGATCGGTGCTGGATTCCGTCAAGCATCGTTCGCCAGAAGAAGTGGATCCAAGAGCCTACGAGCAGGAGCTTAGACATTCAGCACATTTCAGTCCTCGGGCCGTCCAAATGTGTGCATACAGCCTTAAAATCAAGGACAAGGCTGGATGAAATACATTAGAATCTCAGAGAATTGCATGTCAAGATCCATTCGAAAGCCGTTTTCCTGTCATGACGCTAATGTTGCGTACTTCCTTCGTTGCTATGTCCAAAATTCTTGATGTTTTGAATTTGATCGATTTGTAAATTTTTGCATAAACGAAATAATTTAACAAAACAATTTTCAAAATTGATTTTTTTTTTTGTTTTTGCGATTGAATTATAAAACGAAAAACAAAACATTTCGAACAAAAATGACAAACAAAATTTTATAAAAAAATAATAACGTCGAAAAGAATAAAAAAATAAATAAACAAAAAAAAAACATGAAATATTAATTTTTTATTTAACGAAAAAAGTAATTGTTTTAATTGTTTTTTATTTCGTTATTTTTGCATTAATATTTACGTTTAATTTGAACGAATTAATATTACGTATTTTTTTCGTTGTTATATACAAAATTTTTGATTTTTTAAATTTGATTGAATTGTAAATTTTTTGCATAAACGAAATAATTTAACAAAACAATTTTCAAAATTTGATTATTTTTTACAATTTCAAAATATGTTTGTTACGAATAATTTTCACATAAAGTTGAAATTAAAATATTTTAATCAAAAAAAAAATTAACGTTTTCGCAAAATTTCGACACGAATATATATTTTATTTTTTGATTTTTGTTAAAAACGATTTCGAAAATGATTTCAAAAACGTCACGTAACAATTTCAATAAAATTAACGATGTCAAAACAATCAAAACGAATATGTAAAATTTTTTCGTATATTTTTTTTAAATAATCGATTATTTATTTATTCACAATTGCATTAAATATTATTTTTTTGACATTTTTTAAATAATAACAATTCAATCATTTCATCAATCATATTATTATTCAATACGTTTTTTCGTAACAAATGATAATATTATTCAAATTATCGATTTTTTGATTTTTATCGTCAAAAATTAATTTTTTGCAATAGACAATTGAATGACAATTCGTCGAAAACGCGAAAATTTTATTATTGCGAAACACATATCGCATCGAAAACATTGCGCGAAATCGAAAAACACGATAATGAATATGCATTAATATCATTTAATTGTTTGCAACAATTTAATCTTTGAATATTTAATTAATATAACATTTAATTATCAAACATTTAATCGCATAATATGTTAAAATACAATTTTTATTGAAAAATTTATGAGTGATTATCATTTCATTGTTTTGAATTTCGTTATTCTTGTAACATACATGCAGATGAAACACAAAAAATGTGCGAATGTCAAAACATTAATTTCAACAAAAACGCATTAATTTTGTTTTCGTCAAATTATATCAATTGAATTTTGATTGCAACACATTTGCGAAAATTGTATTTTTAACATTTTTTTACAACAATCGTTTGTGTTTTTTGTTTTGTATTTTAACGAATTCAATTTGAAATTTTCGTGCAAATTTTTTCAACGCGACGAATTTTGAAATTTTTTCAACGATGTGATTTTTCAACGATACGTAATTTAGAACTTTTTCAACGATATGTTGTTTAAAATTTTCGAACAAACTTTTTCGATGACGTAAATTTTGTAAAATTAAATCATACATCGATGCGAAGATTGCAAAAACGAACGAATCGAAATTCGATTATTTGTTGACGTTAAAATGTGACGTAAAATCGAAATGTAAAACGTGCGATCGAACATTTGAAAAATTGCGACGTTCTGAATTTTTTCATGAAATAAAACATCGATGTGAAATTCGATATTTAAAATTGAATAAAAAATACATCATGAAACAAATATCAATTGTTTGAATTTTGCGATAACGAACGAGAATGCGAATCACATCATGTAACATCATTGTGTTTCAAAATTTTCAAATATTTTTTGCGACATCAATGAATCGATATTTATGCGATTTGACTGTAAAAAGTTCATAAAATATGTCGACGAAATGCGCAAAACTGAAAACGATCGAAAAATCGATATGAAAAATGATGCATCGAATGCGAACAAATTTTTGCGAACATACATCGATGCGAAAAATGCAAAATCGAATTTTTTTGATTTGATTAAAATTTGTCAAAAAATCAAATCGATTAATATGCGAAAAAATCAAATATTTTTATTGTTTGTTTTTTTTGATCGAATTTCTGTTTTGCAAAATCGAAATGTAATATGATTGCATAATACGTTTTTTCGAAACGATATTATATGATTTCTTGTCATAAAAAACTGTATAATACGTTTTTTCGAAACGATATTATTCGAACGTAATCGTTATGATTAATACGTTTTTTCGAAATTGTATTGTTTTCGATTGTTTTTGTTCATTTTAACGATTGTATTCATTTTTTTTTTCGAATTTATCGAACGATTGAAATTTCATTAAATAATAAAAAATAAAAACGATAATCAATCGTGTTAAATCAAAACGAAACAATCAATACAATTAAAAATATATCATTTTTACATTAATGAAATCAAATAAACAAAACATACAACAATTTTTAAAGTTTTTTCAAATCGATCAACGATTAATAAAAAAAACGAACGAACAAAACAACAAACAAACAACATGTTTTAATTTTTTCAGAATAATGATTTTTTCGAAAAAAAATCAATACTTTTTCAAAGTAAAATGAAAAAAAACGAAACGTCAATAACGCATTTTCATGAATATTTCATTGTTTTCAATTCTGAAAACATTTGACATGATTCAATCGATAAATCGATAAATAACAAAACGTTTTTGACAATGTTTGCAAACAAAAAACGAACGAAAAATTATTGAAAATCGAAAAAAAAACGAAATAAATGAAATCGAATGAAAAATCGAAAATTGACGCGAAAAATTTTCGCGAACATGTGTTGATTCAAATGTTTCGAATTTGATCGATTTGAAAACAAATAAAATTATCGCATAAAAATATGACGTAATGCGATTTTGTATGAAATCACATTTGTTTTTGAAATTGTTGTCACGATTGCATTTGTCAAAACTTTTCGAAAAAAACGAACGCATTTGATATCGTTGCAAATCAAATGAATTCGACTTTTTAACGAACATGCGATAAAAATTATTCACGATCAAATAAAATTTCGATGATGTAAACGTTCGAAACGAAATAAACGAACAAATAATGTTTGCATTTTTCGAAAATTTGCACATCGATTTGAATGTCGCAATCGAAAAGTGAAAAAATTTCGATGTCACGATTGATCGTGAGACGATTTTTGTTCAAAATATCGATTTTTTTGATGTTTCAATCGACGAAAAATTTGACGAAAAAATAATTAATGATTCGATTATTGATTTCGATAACACGAAAAATAACGAAAAAAATGACGAAATGATCGATTGAAACGACGAAACAAACGAAATAAAAAATGAAATCACATATTCAACAAATTGTTAAACAAATTTCGATTTTGATTTTTTTGTATGACAAATACGAATATATTCGTGAAATTTGATGTTGTTATCGAATTTGATCGAATGTTTGCAACGTTTGCAAATATATTTTTTTGTTCGTTTTTTGATTAAACGAATTTTTTTTTTGTTTTGTCAATTGTTACATTTTTTTTTGAATTTGTTCTTGATTTCCAACTCATGCTTTCGTAAATGATAATTTTCTTGTGTTTTTTTCGCTTGAATGAATCAACTGCATTTCGAAACATTAATTAAATTTGAATTGATATGTTCGTGATACAGCGATCGAAAATTTTGCGTTTTCGAATCATTCGCATCGACGCAATTGCAAAAAAAAAATGATCAAAAAAGAAAAGCGAACGACGATTCGAAGATGAAAAATGCGAAATTCGCAAAAATACGAATCGTCATTTTGATTGAATAATAAATACATAAATTTCGCGAAAAAATTCGAATAAATATACGCGAACTCGTAAAATAATCGTAAAAAATTTCGATAAATAAACGAATTCGCGAAAAAATCGTAAAATAATCAAAATGTTCGAAAGTTGATTTGTATCAAAATATTAAATGTTGTTAATGCAATTAAATCAATTTTGATTTGACAAAATTGAATATTTTCAATAAAATTGAATATTGTTGAAATATTGCAAATTTTGTTGTATCGTTCGACGATTAAATATTACGTGTTCATGACGTGTTGTAATTGATATTAAATGTAACGAAAATTGTTAATTCGATTTTCATAATTTATTGAAAAAAATCATGAATAATTATCATTTTATTGTTTTGAATTTCGTTATTTTTGTAACATACATACAGATGAAACATAAAAAATGTGCGAATGTCAAAACGTTAATTTCAACAAAAACGCATTAATTTGATTTTCGTTAAATTATATCAATTGAATTTTGATTGCAACATATTTGCGAAAATTGTATTTTCAACAATTTTCGCAAATGTGTTGTGCAAATATTGCAATCAGAATTCAATTGATATAATTTGACGAAAAAAAAACTAATGCGTTTTTGTTGAAATTAACGTTTTGATATTCGCACATTTTTTGTGTTTTCATCTGCATGTAATTTATTAAAATAACGAAATTCAAAATAATAAAATGATAATTATTCATGATTTTTCAATAAATTATAAAAATCGAATTAACAATTTTCGTTATTACATTTAATATCAATTATAACAATAACATGTCAAAACACGTTATGAACAATAATAATTAATTGCACGCAATACAACAATGTACACGCAACAATAATCAATTCAATGAAATATTTAATTTAGTCAAATCAAAACGATTTAATTGCATCGAGCAATATTCAATATTTTGATTCACACGATCAATACATTCAATATTTTTAATTACGTCGATAACATTTATTTATTCATTTTACGAATTTTTCGCGAATTTGTTTATTTATCATTCAATCAAATTAACGATTTCAACATTTACATTCGATTTGACGATTATGTCATTTTTATCAAAATTATCAATTTTTTCGAATTTTGTATCAAAATTGTACGCAAAAATTCGAAAATTGCGTTTTTTATTTTATTTTTTGCGTCATCGTCACGAATAATCGAATTTATTTTTTCGATATTAAAATTTTCGTTTTTTTCGATTCGTGTATCAGATATCGTATGTAAACATTCAAAAATACATTCATTATTATTTTTATTTTTGCGAAATTTATAATTTTTACGAATTTCATATTTTTCATTTTCGAATCGATTTTCGTTTTTTTTTTTGATCGTTTTTTTTTTTGCATTTGCATTTTCGCGAATGTTTCGATAATCAAACAAAATAATTTTCGATCGATATATTACGAACACATAAATTCGATTTTATCGATTGTTCAAAAATGCAATTAATTCGTTCAAACGAAAAAATATCAAAAAAATATCTTGTGCGAAAACACGAATTGCAAATAAAAAACAAAATCAAACAAAAAACGAAAAAATTATTGAAACAACAAAAAAAAACTCGTTTGATCAAAAAGAAATTGAAAAATATATTTGTCGACGTTGCAAAAACAATACGAAATTTAACAACAACATCAAATTTCACGAATATATTCGTATTCGTCATGCAAAAAGTCGAAATTTGTTGTTTCATTTGTTTTCGAATCGAATTTTTTTAAATTTTTCGATCGATTATTTTTATCGTTCACGTCATCGAAATTCATATTTTTTTCGATGTTCGAATCAAAAATTGTACGCGAACGTTCAGAAAATATATTATTTATTTCGTCGATTGCAACATCAAAAAAATCGATATTTTGAACAGAAATCGCATCACGTTCAGTCATTGCATCGAAATTTTTTCGTTTTTCGATTGCGACATTCAAATCGATGTGCAAATTTTTAAAAAATACAAATATTATTTGTTCGACAATTTCGTTTCGTTTTTTTATCGAAATTATCGAGATTTTATTTTATCGTGAACGATTTGTTTCACATGTTCGTTGAAAAATCGAATTCGTTTGATTTGCAATCAAGTCAAAACAAATCGTTATTTTTTCGCAATTTCGACAAATGCAATTTTGTCAACAAATATAATTTCATACAAAATCGCATTACGTCATATTTTCATACAATAATTTTATTTGTTTTCAAATCGATCAAATTCGAAATATTTGTATCAATTTACGTTTCGATGAAATATTCGATTCGCACGTCATTTTCGCGAATTTTTCGATTTTTTTTTTTTCGATACGTTTTTTTTTTCCAAAAATTTTTCGTTCGTTTTTTGTTTGCAAACATTGTCAAAAACGTTTCGTTATTTATAAATTTATTGATTGAATCACGTCAAATGTTTCAAAATTGAAAACAATAAAATATTTATGAAAATACGTTATTGACGTTTCGTTTTTTTCATTTTATTTTGAAAAATATTGATTTTTTTGAAATCATTATTTTGAAAAAATTAACATGTTGTTTGTTTGTTTTGTTCGTTCGTTTCTTTTTATTAATCGTTGATTTATTTGAAAAAAACATAAAAATTATTGTTTTAATGAATTCGATATTTCGTTTTTTTCGTTTTATTTCGATTTGAAAAAGTTAAAAGTTGTTGTATGTTTTGTTTATTTGTTTATTGTTTCACGAATTGATAGAAATTTATTTTTGTTGTTTCGTCTTGATTTAACACGATTGATTAATCGTTTTTATTTTTTATTATTTTTGAAATTTAATCGCTCGATAAATACGAAAAAAAAATAAATACAATCGTTAAAATGAACGAAAACAATCGAAAACAATACAATTTCGAAAAAATGTATTAATCAAGACGATTATTTTCGCAAATAGTATCGTTTCGAAAAAACGTATTATACAATTTCGTATGACAAAAAATCACATAATATCGTTTCGAAAAAACGTATTATGCAATCATATTACATTTCGATTTTGCAAAACAAAAATTCGATTAAAAACAAATAATGTTGAAAATATTTGATTTTTTCGCATATTAATCGATTTGATTTTTTGACAAATTTTAATCAAATCAAAAAAATTCGATTTTGCATTTTTTGTATCGATGTATGTTCGATGCATTCGATGCATTATTTTTTTTATCGATTTTTCGATCATTTTCAGTTTTTCGCATCGTATCGACATATTTTATGAACTTTTTACAGTCAAATTACATAAAAATCGATTCATTGATGTCGCAAAAAATATTTGAAAATTTTGAAACACAATGATGTTATCAAATCATGATGTGATTTGCATTCTCGTCAAAATCGCAACATTCAAACAAAAAATACTTGTTTCATGATGTATCGTTTATTCAATTTCAAATATCAATTTTCGCATCGATATTTCATTTCATGAAAATTCAAAACACGATTGCAATTTTTCAAATTTTCGATCGCACGTTTTACAATTCGATTTTACGTCATATTTGAAATCAATAAATTATCGAATTTCGATTCGTTCGTTTTTGCAATTTTCGCATCGATGTATGATTTAATTTTTTCGAAATTATATCGTTGAAAAAGTCATATCGTTTTGAAAAAATTTCAAAATTTATCGTTTTGAAATAATTTGTACGAAAATTTCAAAACACGCATCGTTGAAAAAAATTTGTACGAAAATTTCAAATTAAATTCGTTAAAATACAAATCAAAAAACATAAACGATTGTTGTGAAAAAATGTTAAAATACAATTTTCGCAAAAATGTGTTGTGCAAATGTTACAATCAAAATTCAATTAATATAATTTGACGAAAAAAAAACTAATACGTTTTTGTTGAAATTAACGTTTTGACATTTGTACATTTTTTGTGTTTTCATTTGCATGTAATTTATTAAAATAACGAAATTTAAAACAATAAAATGATAATTATTCATAATTTTTTCAATATAATATCAAAATTTATTTTTTACACGAATTACAATTTGTCAACATTTTTCATTTTTAAAAAATTATCGAATTTTTTTATCAATTTATTAAAATTAATATTTTTGCATTCGCAATCATATATGTTTTTTAAAATTAAATTTTTTTATTAACGAATTTTTTTAATCGACAATTAATCGTATCAATATTTTATCGTATCGAAAATGAAAAATGTCGAATTATTTTTGATCGAAAATATATATTTTAATAAACGAAATCGTCAAATTTTTAATTGTTTTTATTGTTATTTCGTCGTATTCGTTAACAAATGACATTATATCAATTTTTTGCAAATTTATTTTAACGTATATTTTGATTGTTTTTGCATTCAAAATTACAAAAAAAAAATTGAAAAACAAAATTTTTGCAATCGAAATCGATCGAATCGTCAAAAAATATTTTAATCGAACGTTATTTCGTTTAATACAAAAACAAAAAAAAATCGTCAAATTCAAACAGAAAAAATTCGTTTAATCAAAAAAACGTGCAAAAAAAAACAACAAATTTAAAAACACGTTTCGTCGAAATAACACGTTTCGTTGCAATACGTTTTGCAAAACAAATTCATTTTGTTAAAAAATTTGCAAAGTTTTTGCAATAACAACAACAATCGAAAAAATTTGTTAAATCGAAAAAATACATCGAATTAAACAAATTCGCATTGAAAAAAAACGTATAAAAACATTTGCATGCAAACGTTGCAATGCGAAATTTTCGAACAATACGAAATTTCATTATTATATCGAAAATTATTATGCGAAAAAGTTTGCAAAATTCGCAACATTTATATTAAACGAATTCGCAAAAATTATATCGATTACAACATTTGCATTAATAATATTTTTTTATATTTTGAAAACAATGATTACGATATTTACATTTTTTGTAACATTTTTATTATCGAATGAATTAATATTGTTGTTCACATTATTTGTTAATCATTTAAAATCGATTTTCGATATTTTATTTTTATTAATTTTATTTGTTATATCAATTGCAATATCAAAAAAATTAATATTTTGAATCGAAATAATTTTACGTTCAATTATTGTATCGAAATTTTCACGTTTTTCAATTTTTATATCAAAAAATTTATGCAAAACGTTGAAAATTGTAACAATTGTTTGTTTGTTTATTTCGTCGTTTAATTTTTTTCAAAAATTAATATCAAAATATTAATATCAAAAATCGTATTTTATTATCGATGATTTGTTCGAAATATTTGTTAAAAAATGCACGAAATTAAATTTATTATACATCAAAAAAATAAATCGTTTTCGAATTTTTTCAATCAAATTAAAATTTCGATTTATTTTATGCGTGCAATCAATCAAAACAATTCGATTAATTAAAATTCGAAAACGTTAAATTCGAAAAATTTTTAACAATATACGTTTACGAAATCGAATCGTATTAAATTTATTTTCAATAAATAATTTAAAAATCGATTATTTTATTATATAAAATATCGATTTTTTCTCGTCGTTTATTTGTATCAAAAAAATCGATTGTTTTAATATACAAATTGTTTTTAATTTTTGATCGTTCATTTTATTTATTTATTTTTCGAATTTTTTAAACATTTTTGTTTCATATTACAATTGTCGTATTTGCAACGATATTTTCGAATCGAACAATAATTTGCATCGACATTTACGAACAATTCATTTCGATTAAACATTTCGTCATAAATTTGAAAAATTTCGAATGTTCGAACGCAATATCAACGAAAATGTTTAATCGTTTGATAAAAAAACAATTATTATTTTATTTCTTTACATAAAATCTTTTTTATAATAAAATATTTTGCGTTTTCTTTTCAATTTTGACGTTAATTCGATTGAAAAACACAAAATTTTCAAAATTCAAATCACGAATATCAAAATTCGACTATTGCGTTCATGCAATATTTTGCAACTTGTACATTAAACAACAATCAAATATAATTTTCAATTATTTAATTCAAATTGTAAAGCAAATTAAGCGCATTTCAACGTTGCAATAATAACAAAAATCGATTTACTATCGCAATAATTATAAAATGAAAAAATAATTTTGCACGCGAAATTGTTGTCGAAAAATCAATTTAGAATTCATTATTTCGAAACACGTTCACAAAGTCACGTTCGAAACATAATTATTTCAACAACAAACATTTCACATTCATCATGCAATTTATTTTGAATTTCGATTTGTTTATTATTGCAAAAAAACGTCAAACGACATTATAAAAACAAAAAAAGCGAAAAAAACAAAAAAAAACGACAATTTCGACAATTGTTCGCTCAAAATCAATTCATTGTTCAACAACAACAACAATCATTCAAATCAAAATTTTCAATTTTTGATATCGAAAATATTCGCATATTTTTTCGATTTTATCATTCATTTCAAATCAACGAATAATCATTCGTTCAATATCGAAAATTTTATTATATCGTCAACGAAATGAACGATATGATTTGATTCGAAATCGATTATACATTTTCGAATTCAGAATTTTGTTATTTTTTGTCGTTTTTTATTCGATGTCGTTTTTGAAAACACAATCAACGAAAACGTCAAAATTCAAATCGTGTTTCAACAAAAACAAAATAAAAAAAACAACAAATTTGAAAACGTCAAATATTTGTATATTGATGAAACGTGAAACAAATCGAAATTTTCAAAATATTCAACAAATACAAAAAAAAATGAACAATTCGCAACGTTTTCGATTGACATTATTCAAAATCGATTTTAAAAATAAACATTACAACGATGTTAAATGAATCAAATCGTTTTATCAAATTGTTATTTTTGTTTGAATTACCAAATATCGAAATTGAAAAAATCGAAACAATTTTTTTGTTGTAATTAAATCGATGATTTATTTTTTTTGATCACAACGATTCGAATCAACGACGAAATCATGATGCGAATAATGTTACGAAAAAAAAAATGTCAAATATTGTAAATTTGATTTAAAAAAAATTTGTACGACGATATTCAACGAAATTTTCACGTTTATTTATATGATTTTATCAATAAATAAAAATAATTATACAAAACATTGTTTCAAATCAAATGCGTGTTTGTAATTCAAATATCGCGTGTTTGTAATTTAAATATCACGTGTTTGCAATTCAAATATCACGTGTTTGTCAAATTTATTGCATCAAATTCGATTCGAAATCATGTTATATTTCGAAAATATGTTCAAATGATTGCAATTTTGCAATTCAAAAATCAAACATTGAAATTTTCGAATTTGCGAAAAATTGACTTTGCGACATTTTTGTTCAATGCGATTTAATTTCAAATTTTTTCAAAATTCGATTTTGTTGTTTGCAATGTTTCGTTATCGTTTTCATTATAATTCAATGCGCGCACAATCGATTTTCGATATTATTAAATCATTGAATAAATTTCATTTAAAATTTCAAAACGAATTTTCATTTGTATGTTTTGAAAATTGAATGCAAATGTTATTCGATTGCAAAATTGAACAATTTGAATTATTTCGCAATTTTATCAAATTTAATTTTAATTTTGAAATTTTGAACGAAATTTTTTGAAAAAATTCACGAACAAATTTGTTATTATTAATAAATTTTTCGATAAATTAATTGCATGTTTTCGTATTCAAAAATACAACGAAAACGTTGTAATTTTTTCGTTAATAACATTTGTTACGAATAATTTTCACATAAAGTTGAAATTAAAATATTTTAATCAAAAGAAATTAATATTTTCGCAAAATCTCAACACGAACACATATTTTATATTAAAAACGAAATGAATATTTTGTAAATTAATTTTAAATTATATTAACAACAATTCAACAAAAATCACGAATTAACGAGAAAAAAAAACACGACAAAATATTTCGATTTATTCATAAATGAATTAATCGCGTTTGTGTGTACAATGATTCGACACGTCATTCACGAAAAACGAATTACAACAAATTGTGTCATCAAATTTGAAAATTCGAAAAACATTAACGATGAATATTTTGAAATGTTAAATTTTGATTTGAAAAAATTTTCGTCACGCACATTAAAAATGAAATATAAAATTTTTCGAACATTATTTCGACGAATGAAATCAATTTTCGAAAAATATACAATTTGAAATAATCGAAAATATTCGAAAACGTGTTATAATTTATGTTAAACAAATTTGTTCGTGAATTTTTTTAAAAAAAAAATTTTGAAAATTGATTTTCAAAATTAAAATCAAATTTGATAAAATTGCGAAAATTTCAATAATTTCGAATTCGTTTTGCAACATTATTAATTGCGAATTTTAATAACATTTGTATTCAATGAACAAATCATATAAACGAAAATTCATTTTAAAACGTAAAATAAATTTTATTCAAAAAATTAATAATTTCGAAAATCGAATATGTACGCATTGAATTGTAATAAAAATCGTATAAATTTTTTTGTAAACATAATAAAAAATTGTTTTACAAATACATTTTTGAACAAACAAAAATAAAACATGATCGCAACATAATTTTCGAAATTTTAAAATTATTGCGATAATTAATCGATTTTTGTTATTTTTGCAACATTGAATTGCGTTCATTTTGTTTTTCATTTTTAATTAAATAAATAAAAATCATATGTGATTTGTATTTAATATGCAAATTGCAAATCAATTATATTGACAAATTACATTTTTAATAATTAATCGTTAAATAAATTTTGAATTAATCAAAAAAAAAAATGTCGCAAAATAATGAATTGTTGAAAAATTTCAAACGTTCAAACATGAAATTTAATTACAAAAATTGCAAATTTTTGATTACATTTTCGAAACATATTATGATTTTCGATTGAATATAACGCAATAAAATATCAAAATATATTTGTTTTAATATCGAAAATTTTGAATTTTTGTCAATATATATTGATTTTTGAAAATTGCAAAATGATTTTTTTTCGCAAATTTTCAATAACGTTGACAAAAAAAAATTATTTGAATATTTTTATCGAAAAACAACGATATTGATTAAATTCGAACGTATTTTTTTGTAAAAATGTCGAAATAATTAAAAATGTTTTCAATTTTTTCGAAAACAAATTCATTTTATAATCGAAAAATTTTCGAAAAAAAATTAAACATAAAATTTTTTTACGTTTTTTGAAACGTTTTAAATATATTCAATCGATATTTATAATTTTTTTTTCAAATTCAAATATCGATCGAAAATTTTCGATATAAAAACGAATATTTGTTTTAACGTTTTCGTCGTTGTCGTCGTAAAATATTTAAAAATATAAAAAATCAAAACGTCGAATCGAATTTTTTTGCAAAATCGAAAACAAATAATTTCGAATATTTTGATATCGTGAATTTTTTTTGTTACAATCGAAAATTTCGAAATTTCGTCAATCGTGTTTTTTAATTATTTTTTATTTTATTTAATAATTTTATATTATAAAATTTTGCAAAACGTTAAATGTTAATTTCGCAATAAATTTTTCAATGAAAAAATGTTTTTGTAAAACGTTAAATGAAAAACGATATATTATAATTTTTGTTAACATTGTTTATATCGTGAATATATTAAATGAAATTATGTTTTTTAACGAATTGTTTGTCGACAATAAAAATAAATTTTCGTGAAAATAATTTGAATCGTCGAAAAAAAATGTAAAATTCGTATTAAAAATAATATAATTTAATGAATTATTGATATCAAAAATGTATAATTTGAAATATAATATATTGATTTATTAATCGTTACAAAACAAATTACGTTTTGCAATTGTTTTTTATTTACATTTTATTTATTCAATCGTACGAATTCGATCGATTTCGATTGATAATATGAATTTGTTAAATTTATCGTTGATCGAATTGTAAAATGATTGAAATTGATTTTTTTCGAAATTATTCGAATTTCGATAATCGAATTGTTTAACGAAATGCAAATCGCATTTTCGAAAATTTTGAATTTTTATTTTTTACATACGTTTTTTTTTTAATATCGAAATTTTTTGAAATCAATATGTTAACAAAAATTTTAACGTATTTTGTTTGTTTTGACGTGTTTTGTTTGTTTTGATTTTGCATTGATTTGAAAAATTATTATAATCGTGATTTTCGCATTTCGAAATATTTTTGTTCGAATTCAATAATCAATTTGCGTTAAAAATTTGAAAAAACATTTTTTTGAATATTTTAAAAAAACATAATTTGATGAATCAATTGTTTGTTGTTTTTATGATCGAATGTTTGATTTCGTACAATTTACAATTTTCGATATAATGATTGACAATTGATTTGTTGACAAAAATTTTTGAATTCGAACATTTTTTTATTTTTTTATTTTTTTATTTCGAATATCAACATCGATATTATGAAAAATATATAACGCGATAAACGTTCATTAATCGCGATCGCATTGATATTCAAATTTCGAAATTTTTTTTTTATTTTATTTCACATTTTTATTTAACGATTTATCGTTCGATCAAATCGAACAACAATTTTTGAAAATATTTTTGACACGATTCAATTTTTCATGCGTCGTAAATTTTAAACAATAAATAACACACAAAATTTTTGAAAACGAAAATGTGTTAACATGCAATAAATATTTCAATTTATTTTTTCGTAATTTTCGATAATTTGTTTTTTTATTGACATCAAATTTTTTTGAATTTTCGTTGTGAAATTGTCGCAAAATTTTTCGAAAATGTTTGACAAACGATGCAAATTTTCAAATCGCGTTTTTATAATTTTTTTATTTTATTAAATAATAAAAATCGAATTCGTTGTAAAATTTGTTTAAAATTTTATTTATTTTGAAAATTTTGTTGTTTTTAATAATTTCGATTTCATAAAATTTTTTCGTGATTTTCATTTTCATATTTTCGTCGAATTCAATATTTTCAATTTGATACGAAAATTCGAAAAATTGTAACGTTTGTTTTTTTTTTTTTTTAAATTTTTTTTCAAAAAAAAACATGAAAAACGTTGTAAATTCGTTAACGTTTGAATAAATTTAAACGATAAATTTGATTTTTATAATTTTTAAAATTTTAAATGATTCGAAAAATTTTTATTTCAATTTTTTGTTTCGTTTAATTTTGATGTTTTTATCGTTCAAATTCACGTAATTTTCGACGTTGTATAACATTGATTTCGTACGTTCGTTTTTGTATTTCGTTTGTTGTTGTTTGTGTCACGAATAAATTGTTTTTCAATATTCGAAATAATTCAATTAAATGTTTAACGTGTATTTTTGCGAATTTGAATTTAATTTTTTTTTTCATGTTTTTTCGAAAAACATGCGAAACGAATATTCAAACATAATTTCGAACGAAAAAATTTTTGTAAACGCGTGTTTGTTATTATTGTAAACGAATTCGATTTGAACAACAATTTTATTCAATCATTTTGTTCGAAATTGACGAAAACGCGAAAAAATTGTTTTATGACGTTGTTCATTCGTTCGATTTGTTCATCGATTTAAAAATGAAAAACGATTGACAATTTACGTTTAATTTTCAAAACGTAACACAATGCATCGTTGTATTTGAACGTGAAAATAAAATTTTTGTCGATAACGATTGACGAAAAAAAATCGTGAAATCGAATAATTTCGCGAAATAAAATTTCGATCAAATTTTTTGCGAAAATCGTTTTAATTATTGATATGTAATAAATCATTTTCGTTAAACGATTTACAATCATTAAAATCGAATCGTAAATCGTTTCATTTTACGTTTTTATTTGAAAAAAATTTTGTCACGAAATTCATGAAAAAATCAATTCATTTAAATTTAAAAATCGAAAAAAAAAAATTCGTCGTATAATTTGTTTCGTGAAATTTTGTTTCGTTTGTCAAACGACGAAAATAATGTTTTTGATTTGTTGTCGCATTTCAAAAATTTCGATAAAATTTTGATTCGATCAATAATATTTTCGACGTATCAATTTTAACGTTCGTTCGATTCGAAATAATCAACGAACGAATTATCGTGATTGACACGAATTTTTTTCACGCAAATTTTTTGAAATGTAAACGACGTCGTCGTAATACAAAAATTTTCAAATTTTTGTGTTATCGATGATTTGTTTTTGTTTTCGAAATAATTAATTTTCGATATATTTCAAAAACGAATTGATTTTTATCGATCAAATTTCGAACGAAATTGAACGAAAATGTTGATTCGTCGTTATATGTTTTTTTTCGTAAAACAATTTGTATTCGAATTTTATACATTGCGTATTAAAATATAATCGTTGATTTTATTATAAAAACTTTTCATTTTATGAATGTCAAACGTTTGATTTTTGTTAAATCGAATATTTCGAATTTTTTGAATTTTTTGAATCGAATGTTTTCGAAACGACGTTGATTGAAATTCGATTTCGTTTTGAATTTTTGAATCAAATGTTTTTGAAACAACGTTGATTGATTCGAAATTTTTGAATCATTTAAAACGATTCGACGTTTTATGTTATGTATCGAAATTGAAAAAAAATAAATCATTTTCATTTTTGACAAAATTATGAATTTAATATCGTTATTTTATATTTTTCGCATTTTTTCGAAACGTTTCGAATTTGCAATCAATAATTTTTGCAATTGTTTCAAAATTTGAAATTGTTTTCGACGTTTTTTCAATTTAATCGTCATGTAATTAATCGTTTTAAAAATTCGTCAACAAAATTTTTTTATCAAAACGATAATTCGATTAAAAAATTATATCGATTCAATTTTTTTGAATTTATCGAATTTGACGTGACGAAATTTAATTTAATCGAATAAATTGTTTCAAATTGAAATGATCAATAAAAACAAAAATTTGTTTTTTTGCGTTTTCGAAATAATGTTTTTATTGTTTGAACGAAATTACAATAATTAACAATTTTTTTCATTTGAATTTCGTAAATTCGATCGAAATAAAATTTTTTGCGTAAAAATACGCAACAAAATGTCGCGATTTAATTTTCGTCGTTTTGTTGAAATAAAATGATTTCGAAATTTTGTCGAAACGTCGATTTCGATTCGAAAAATTTGAAATCGAAATGACGTAAAATTGATATTTCGATAAATGTTTTGCGAAATCGTTTGAAAATTTTCAACGTTTTTGAAATGAAAAAAATGATTTTTTGAATATTCGAAAATTTGTTGCGATTGAAAAAATTTTGATTTCGTTTATGTTTACAAAATATTTTTTCGTAATTTTTGCGATTTTTAATATAACGATCAAAATTCAACAATTTTATTAAAATATTTAATGAATCGTCGATAAAAATTAACGATATCGAAAAATTGAAAAATAACGAAAAATTCGAAATACAAATTATTGTTGAATAATTTCGATTTTTTGTTTTTTCGTTTCGTATTTTTTGAATGAAACAACGAATTTCAAAAAAATTTATTTCGTCAACGAATTATTTGCATTTTCAAAAACAATATATAATTTATTTTTTAAAACGATCGAATTTTTAAATTTAATATCGAGACGTAAATTTTAACGTTTTCGAAAAATTATTATATTCGTTCAAATATATTAAACGTTAATATCAAAATTACGAATCGTCAAAATTCGATTGATAAAATTTTGAAACGTTTGAAACGTTAATAAAATCGAAAAAAAAAATACGTTATATTCGAAATGATTATCGAATACGAAAAATTGTTTTTCATTCGTTTTTATTGTTTGATGATTAAAAAATTCGATAATAAATTCATTTCAATTTCAATCAAATCGATATTGATATATTTGACGATTTTGTTAAATTTATTTAAATTGTTATCGATTAACGATAAAATGCGAAATTTAAAATTTTTGTAAAATTTCGAAATAATCGTAAATTATCGTTTTTTTTTTTTTGACGAACAAAATAAACGTTTTTGCAAAAAATTTAAAAAAAATGAAATCGTTAATTAAATGTTTTCGATTTTACGTAATATTCAAAAACTTTTTCAAATAAAAAAATAAATTGATTTATGCGACGATTTTTTTTTTTTTTAAATCAATAACATGATCGTTTGAATCATGATTCGATAATTCGTAAATTTTATTTTCGTTATCAAATTTTTCATACGTTTTCAAAATTTTCGAAAAACGTAATTTTGATATCGAATTTTTTTTCATTTTCGAAATCAAAACAAATTTTATTTGAATTTCGTTTTGAAACGCATTTTAATGTCGAATTGTTTAACAATAACATTCGTGAAACAAAAATACGTTTCGATTTTTTGATTGATAACGTTTTTTGAAAATTCAATTGTTTTGATTCGATATTTTCGATACGATTCGTGAAAATAAAAATGAAATGTTTTTTTTTTTTTCAACGTCAAATTTTGATATTGTCGTCGTTTCAATTCATTTTGATTTTCGAAAATTGTATTCAAAACATGTTTAACGTTAAATTTCAATTCAAATTCACGATCAAAAACGATTTTCGAAAAAAAAACAATTAATTTTTTGACGTTTGACATTTCGAATTGTACGAAATAAACGTTATATATTTTAAACGATAATTGTCAAAATTATTGCAATTGACGAAATTTAATATCGAATTCAATATTTGACAAAAAAATCGAATTAATATCGTTATTTTAAATCGAATTTTAAAATCGAAATTTGTTTTGACGCATTCAAAAATCAAATTTTTTACAATGTTTTTACAAATTTATGAATGTTTTGTTTTAAATTTCGAATTTTCGATTAATTACGAATTACAAAAAATTTTTGCAAAACATTTCACATTATATCGAAATCATTTTTTTTTCATTTTAAAAAAATATCGATTCAAATAAACAAAACTTTTTACAATTAAATTCAATGAACGATAAAAACATAATAAATTCAATTTGTTTTTTATCGATGACATTCAAAAAAAAAACGAAAAATAATATAAATTTCGTTTGAATTAAAAAACGAAACATAATAAAAATCAATTTGTTTTGTTTTAGAAAACGTTCAAAACAAACGAATTCACGCGATAATTTCGATTCAAATACAACAATTTTTTTTATCATTTTGACAAAACATTCGAATGTTTGAAAATCAAAAAATTATTTGAAATCAAAAAAAAAAACAAACAAACATGCGACAAAATTTGTTCAAATTTATTTGTTTTCATAAAAAACATTTAAAAATTTTATTCAACATCAAATCGAATTTGTCGTTTTTTAATTTCAATTCATCAAAATTTATTTAAATCGTTGTTTTGAAATTTTACAAAAAAATTATTCGATTTCAATTCACAAATGATTTTTTTCAAGTTTTTTTCCGAAATCAATTTGAAAAATCGATTTATTGTTTAACGAAATTTTTTTGACAATTGAACGTGTGTTTTTGAATGAATATTTTTAAATTTACAACAAAATTCGAAATTTACAATAAAATTCGAAAATGAACGATATTTTATTCAAATTTTTCAAAAATTGAAAAAAATTGATTTTCAAATCGATATCAAAAAATGCGAATTTTTCAAACAAAAAATTTCATTTTTAAAAATTATATTATCGACAAAAAATTTACGCATGAATTTCAAAAAATTGCAAAATATCGTCAATTGAATTTGTTCAAATATTTGCATAAAAAAATGTAAACGTTTTTGAATTTTTGCAATTTTTATCGACGTTTTATCAAAACGTTTTCGAAATTCGTCAAATTTTTAATTCAAATAATTAAAAAAAAATTGATTTCGAATAAATCGATTTCGTTAACGAAATATTCGAAATTTTGAAAAAACAAATAATCGAAATTTCAATTTTTCGACATTACGATCGTAATCGTAAAATTATTTTGAAAATCGATTTTTCAAATTGATATTTAAATGAAATTTTATTTCAATACGACAACGACAAAATTTTTTATTCGATAATTTTTTTCAACAAAAAAATGATTTTTGTCGAATGCAATTACGAAATATATGACAAAAAATTTTTGATCATTATTCGATGTTTGAAATATTGAAAATTCGAATTCGAAAATATCGATAAATCAATCGAAATTTATATCGATCACAAAAATTTGAAAATTTTTATGACAAATAAAAAATTCATTTTTCGTCAAATACGTTGAATCGAAATTTTGACGAATTACAATATCAAAATTCAATATCAATTCGAAATCAAAAACGTCAAAACGAATATTTTGATTAAAATGTTTGAATTTCGTTTCGTCGAAAACGACGAACGAAATTTTTTATAAAAACAAATTTTGTTGTCATTTTTTCGATTGCAATTATGTTCGATTGACGTTCAAAACGATTTGTACGAACGCGTCATGCAAATCAATCGAAAAAACGAAAATTGTATTAATTATCGTCAAATTTTGATCGATAAACAAATCATCAACGAAAAATAAATTTGCAAAATTGTTTCGATCGAAACGAATTTTTTAAAAACGAAAAACGAATATTTTTAAAAAAACGAAAATTTATGAATATCAAATCAATTAAATTTTATGATTGAAATAATTCGTAGATCCAGCCAATTTAATTCACGTTTTTAGGTCACCAAACGATTGCTCAACCACCAAAATTTGAATGAGTTGTTTCGTCTTGCACACCAATCAATTTTAATTTTTACTTATTCGAAAACATCCAAATCGTATTGAAAAATTTCAAGAGAATTAAACGTTATTATTATTGATTTAATATGAAATTATTCATCAAACGTTATATTCGTAATTGTCACAAATGTCAACGATCGAAATTTTCACACGATAATCGTCACGAATTGTTAATTTTATTGTCGATTTTTAATCAACGATAAATTGATATATCGATAAATTTCATAATCGAATTATTTGATTTCAAAAACAACAATGTTATTTGTATTATTATCGATCGTTTAATCAAAAAACGTCATTACGTTTTTTGTGTGATCGATGACGATAATTTAACAATTCAAATTTGTGTCAAAATATTGTTACATTACGTATTTCGTATTCATGAATTATTTTTTTTTATTATTTCAAATCGAAATGATCAATTCGTAAATCGCGTTTGAAAAATTTTTGTAAACGATTAAAAATCAAATGTAAATTGTTCATTGTTTTTCAATTTGAAATCGATAATCAAATCGAACGAACGAATCAAAATATCGAAATTCGATTGCGTTTGTATTGCAATTATCGTCAAAACGATTGAATTGATTGAATAAATATCATGAAATTCGTTAACAACAACGATGATTTCAACAATCATCGAATTCATTTCATTTTTCATTAATAAAAATTATCATTTTCGAATGATTTTTGAATCAAATTTAAATGATTACGAAATCATTAAAAAACGTTTGTTGATCAAACAAAACGAATTTATTGTCGAAAAAATGAATCGTATTATCGAATACGTCAAAATCAATATTGTCGAAACAAAACAAAAAATAATTGTTCGAATCAACAAATTTCGTTTTTCAATAAATTTTGAAATAAAAAAATACGTTTGATTGAATCGTCGTTATATAAAAACGATTCGTTTTTCAAACAAATTCGACGACAAAAAATTGAATTCGTACAAAATAATAAAAAAAAAAATTCGTTTATGAATTGAAATTGTTCGACGATATATACATTCATTCAATTTTTTATTTTTGATTTTTAAAAAATTTTTTTTTAAAAATTCATTAAAAAAAACAACATAACGATTTTTCAAAATCAATTATCGCAAACGAAATGTTTGAATAAAAATTCGATAATATATTACAATTTCGATATCATTATTATCGTTTTCAATATCGTTGCAAATGATCGAATTGAAATTTTTATAATCGAATTTGATATTATGTCGACGATAACGAATTTAAAAATATTCAAAATATCGTGAATGTTTTTCACGAAATTAATTCAACAATAACGAAATTTGTTTTGCGAAATGATTAAATTGTATATATCGTTTAAAATCGATCAAAAAACGTCAACATAAATTCGTTACAATTCATTGTCAAATTGATTTAAAAAATTTTTGTTTCAATTTTCAATTTTCATGTCATTTCGCGTTATTTACAATCAAAATTTACGTTGCATAAAAAATTGAATCGTGTCAAAAACATTTTCAAAAATTGTCGTCAAATTTTATTGAACAATGAATAATGTAAAAAACGTGTCATGCAATAATATAAATAAACAACAAATTAAAAAAATTTCGAATATTTACAAATTTATCAACAAAATTTTCAATTGTTTATTAATGACACGCGAAATTATTTGTAAAATTCGTTCAAAATATTTGTTTTTCAAAAAATTTAATACATGCATATTTCGTTAAATGCAATGTACGAATTAATTATCGTATATGCGATAATATCGACGCGTTAATTTTGATGACAAAAATTTTATCGACACGATCAAATTGTTCGTTTCGTGATATCAATTTGATTGCAAAAATTTTCAAAATTGTTGACGCGTTAAATCGAATTCTCAATTGTTTGTTTATTAATGTTCGTCGAAATTATTTTGACGAAACATATAAATTGATTATTTTTCAAAATATTCATTACATTCACGTTTTGTCGCATGCAATGTACACAAAAATTTTCGCATACGCGAAAATGTCAATGCGTTAAACACGATTACGATAATTTTATTAACAAAATCAAATTGTTCATTTCATCGTAAATCGATTTGATGTTTTACGATTTTTGACGAATCGATTTCGCGAACGAAATCGATTTCACAACATTTCGAATTTATTTTTTCATTTTATCAATTATCAAGTTCAACATCATTCAACGACATTTAAATCGCGCAAAACGTTCGTCGAAAAAAAAAATTCAATTGATCGTTTCGAAACGAAATTGAAAAAAACGAAAAATAATGTGACGAACGTATATCGAATTCAACATTTGACAAAATTAACATCGAATTAACATCGTTATTTTATTATATCGAATAATAAAATCGAAATTCGTCTTGACGCATTCAAGAAATCAAATTTTTTACATATGTTTTTACAAATTTTCATGTATTCGCTTTTCACTTCGATATTCTCGTGTAATTATGTAGTAATATCATATCATTGCATAGCATTTCACAATTGCATCACAATTTAAAATTTCGAAACGACAAAAATCGAATTTTTTCGTATAAACATGATTTATCAAATTAATTTTTCTTTTTGTAAGTATTATTTTCGATTCGTTTCAAATTTGATTCGCATTTTGTATATTAATTTTGATTTTAACGCATTTACGAATTACAGATTTTTTAATTTTTTTACGTCGTTTTTCTGTTAACATGATTTTTGTTCATGTTTGAAAAAAACGACGTATCGAAATCGAAATTCGAAAATTTTTTTTTAACGATTTGAACGAAAATCATTAAATCGATTAATTTTTTGATTGTTCAAAAATTTGATCAACGAAAATAATTTTTTTTGTTTGTGCAAATTTCAATTTGATGATTTAATTTGTCATATTCGATACAATTATTTTTGATTTGAATTTTTTTGAATTAACGAGCAAATCAACGATACATTCGAATATTTTTCGATTTAATTGATTCGTGATTCGAATTGATTTTGTTAATATTTTTTTTTATTTTTTTATTTTTGAATTTCGCAATTTTGAATTTTTCGTTTTCGTTTTCAAAATTGTCAATATCGAACGAGATTTTACGCTTTTTGAAAATTTTGAATTTTTTTTTAAAAATTTGAACGTTTTTCATACGTTTGAATCGTTCAAACAATTTCGTTTTTATAAAAATTTTCATCTTTTTGAAAAACATGCAAAGAAATTTCAAACGTAATTCGTCACGAAAATCGTTGAATTTCATTGAATTCGTGAATTTGAATTTGAATTTGAATTTGAATTTGAATTTGAATTTGAATTTGAATTTAACAAACATATTTATTCGTTCAACATTGTAATTTTTAATCGATTGAATGTGATTTTGTTTATGTTTGCGATATTTTTTCAAAAAATTTTGTTGCAACGTGATTGTTCGTTCGATGTCGTTTTTTCAAAAAAATTTGAATTCGTTTTGAATATATTGTTTGTTTGAATGAATATCGATTTTTGCGTTTTTCATTTTATTCGCATTGTTTTGAAATTTGAAATAAATATTGACGTAAACGATTTTGATTCGATTCGAAAATTGAATTATATGATTCACGTTGTTTTGCGTGAATTGATTTTTCATTTGTTTGCAATATTTTTTTCATTTTTTATAGTTTTTTTTTTCGTATTGATCAGATGTAGCATTTATAATTTTCATGACGAAAAGTTTTCAAACGAAAACAAAAACAAAAACAAATAAAATAAAAATTGCAAATTTCGAACGTTCGACATTTCGAACTTGAAATTTGATTTTTTTTGTAATTTTTTTCGATTTGTTGTTTGTAATAAATCAATCAAAAAAATACGTCAATATTTTCAACAAATTCGAAAAGCAAATTATTGTCGAGATTTGACATAATGTATGCGAAATTACAAAAATAAATTTGTTAAATATACGAATTTGAATGACATCATTCTGAAATATGATAACGATTAAAATGTGAAATTCGTATTAGAAATAATATAATTTAATGAATTATTGACATCAAAAATGTATAATTTGAAAAATGTAATATATTGATTTATTAATAGTTACAAAAATGTTATGACATTGACATAACTAATTAAATGACTAAATGATTGTTTCGAAATCATAATGTCTTGACACGTGTAATATTTAATCAGCAATTTTTTTCTAATTAATCAATTCATTTTTTTTACATTACAAACATTTGTATTATAATATATGATAATATCATCAAATTGTGTTTTGTATCATTCGATTGTTAACAAATTGATCAAATGTTTTTTTAATATTTATTTGTTAAAATATCAATATCAAAATCAATATCAAACGATTCGACACATTCGATCAATCAAACATCAATTCGTTCGTTCGCTCGTTCGCTTTGTCGCAATTTTTTTGTATTTGACTTTATATTGCAATTTGATTTGCACGTGATTTACGAATTGTTTATATTGATTACAAATAGTCAACATAGTCGTCGTCTTCAACAATATTAACAATTTGATTTATTCATTTCATCAAGCATCGAATTCTGTTCGAAAGTGAATGATTATTCATCAATTGAATGTTTTTTTGCTTTGTGAAACGAGTATATCAATAATTCGTCATTTCAAACGTGCGTATTTTTCGATCATTGAACAGAAAATTTCGCATTCGCATCTGTTACAAATGATGATAAAATGAATTGCTCAAAACATTTTTTTTTATTTTTTTTTCTGTTTTCATCTTATTCGCAATTTTATCATTCGTTATTTGTTGTATTATAATTGTTTGTTTCAATTCGTTTGTTATAATACACTTGTTTGTTTCAATTCGTTTGTTGTTGTATTTTATTTTCAACAGGCTCGTTTGTATTTTGCAATTCGCATCTTGATTATTGTACATTTGTTTGATTTTTATTTCGATTGTTTCGTTATCAATTTTTCAAGTTGACATTTTTTTCAGTAAATTCGAATATAGTCAGCAGAGCGTTCAGATTGTACGATTTCAAAATTTTTGCAAACGTATCGTGATCACTCGAAGTATTCGAAACAAAAATTATTGTTCTAAACATTGTATTCAATTCAGTTAAATCAATTGATTTACGATTTCAATTTTTTCGATTTAAATTCGATTTCAAAAAATCATTTGATTGATTTACGAATTGAAAACAATTTCGTGTGTTTGTTAAAATTGTTCGAAACTTTTGCAACGTTATTACAATTTATCGTAATTCGAAATATTTTTAGCAATTAATTAAAGAACGTCAACGTTCAACGTTTAACAATTTTGTGACGTTTTCGCATAATTCGTTCAGTGACACATCATTCAAATCAAAACTGTCACAAAAATCACAAAAAGTTTTTGTCAAAATTTCACAAATATCACGTCGAAACAAATCAATGATCAACACGAAAAACGTTTTTATTCGTTTCGATTTACGCTTTGTTTCGTCACAAACATCAAGTTATTCGTTTGTGATCAATTCATTTTTTCGACGTGTTACAAACGTTACGTTTGTTGACGAAATTATTTATCACGAATTCATTGAATCACAATTAACACGCAATATGATCGATTTCATTGTGAAACAATAACGTATTATTGCAATCATTGTACGCGAAACTATTCAAATTGTATTTCGTGAACGTGATGATGACGATGATAACGTTAAATCATTTGATTTATTTGATTTTTCAAAATCATCAAATCAAAATGATAATATTGACAAGAATATCAAATGAAATTTTGCAAAGTTCGATTTTTTCGACTTTTATTACGATGACAAATCGTTTGTTAACGAAATAAATCTTATCGTTAACATTGATAAAAATACATATTTTCGAGACGTACATCTATTCATTGTACGAGCAAAGAAAATGATTTTTACATGTGACGAACAACTAATTAAAAACAATTTGTGATTTAGTGTAAAGAATATTGCGTTGAAATGATAAACAAATGAATTGTTTGACGTCGAATTTCGAATGACTAAAATGATTATGATTAAACAAAAAAAATTGTTTGAATGAATTAAAAACAATAAATTCAAACAATTTATTAACGTTGTCATGAATAATTTAATGTAACAACGATACACATTGAAAAATGTCGTTGTACAGCGTAAATTTCGTGAATACGCACAGAAAATTATTCGATTAATCAAAAATGTTGACATGATTAACGTATTCAATCAATTCGATTTCATTTACAATGACATCGACATTGATGTACGAGTTGATACGTTACGTCATTTTAAAAATAATATTATTATCAACGAAATATTTAACGATATGAACGAATTCAAACACGATTGATGAATTAAAGTTGCTAAATTACGCAACAATATCAATATTCAGAATAGTCGTAATCAATTATTGAAACAGAACATTCGTTCATTACAATTCGATCAATATAATAACAATCGTCAATCGCAATTTCAACGACAATTTTTTCAATTTCGTTATTCGAATAATGTTTATCAAAATCAGTTTTTTCAGTTTCGTCAAAACTATCAGCAAACAAAATATCAGATTTACAAATCAATTGATTATTAAGTCAATTATTCAAGCAATCAAAAAAATCAATATTCAAACGTTCGCACGTTGTTTACTTCATCGAATCGATTACAAATTACAATCGATTCAGCAAACGTCAACGCGTCAAATTTGAATTAACAACAATTTATGTTATCACGACAATTTTTTAAATCGCTCAACAATACTCAACGAAACGATTATAATAATTATGATGAATACGCATAGCGTTTTCAAACAACGTATCAAATCAACGTGTTTGATGAAACGAATGAAAATAATTACATAAATGATATTAGCAATGTTCATTGATTATTTGAATATCAAAATATTGACGACAGCGTGCTCGTTTACGATGATCAATTAAATTTATTCGATGATTACAATCAAAACGTTGAAATTGCACAAAATGTCAATTTTCTTTCATTTGTTACAAAAATCAACATTGATGCACACAATTGTATTTATTGTAACAATATTTTTACGTTTAAAAATCAATTATTCAAACATTTACGCAATGCGTATTGATTTTTTGACACGTTTGAACACGTTAATCACGCAACAATACACGATCACATTGTATCGTACGTTGATCACGTTGACGTTATATCGATAATAAAATTATCATTTTCGTTTACGTCAAACATTAAAATTTTTCGCAAGAAAATTTACGAACTTTTACACGTTTTCTTTTCAATCAATCGTCGCGTTATTCAATTTATTGTACGTTTTGACGAAACTAATTCTGATTACGTTTTTCGTGAATATCAATACGATCAAATTATCGTTAAATTAAATAATAGCATTGAAAACATGAAAATATGCATCGATATTGATTGCTTTATTACTATGATTGATCGCAAAGTTTTCACACAATTATTATTTAATGTATCGATGCAAAAGTTAACTTCATTTATATTTGTGCGAAATGTGAATGACAAAATTGTCAAATCAAACGAGTTCATGTTTGTTAACATGACGTTTGATGAAATGCTCAAATCAAAACACGAAATTATTGACGTTATTGAAATTGAAATGTATTTTATTGACGATTTTGCAATTAACATGCTGTTTGTTAATGACGTTATTTATTCACAAAGAATCAAGATAAATTTCGAAAAACGTCATTTTATTATAATTAAATGTGAAAATCTTCGTGTATCAATTGATATGTTTAATCGAACTATTTCGCACGTCAAACGTATTATTCGTTTTCGTCAAACATACATTTTACAATTTGATGATTTTGTCGAGATACTCGTTACGTATCACGATTTTTTTTCTGACGATAAAGATTTTCTGTTCGAATCTCATTGTCAATACGATTTAAAATACGATGACGACGTATATGTTCACGTTATAAATAACAATTTGTTCAAAATGTTTGTTCGTAACGTCACATTTCAATTTATTACGTTTGCAAAACGTGCACGACTAGACATGATTATCGAATACAATCAAGTTGAATGTTATTTGACTATGTCAGAAAAATCGTACAAAATTGTCAATGATTAAATAAACGATCGTTCATGAAAAAAAACAATTGATCGTCAATTTTTTTACTTTTGTCGCAACATACGTTACATTAAATATCGTTTCATTTGATGCATCGTCGCACGAATCGATTACATCGTCGAACGAATTCGTCGCATCGTTCGTATCGAGCACGCAATTCGTTGTATTTATTGTGTTACAAATCGATTTTAATTTGAAACACGTGCTATTTAATGACGTTACAATGTATGAAATTGAAATGTTCGAACTAGCTGATTTAATGAACAATTATCAGAACATATTTCGTGATTCTGATTTTACTGTAAATATATTTGAAAACGAGTGAATGTTTATCAATTTTAAATTTGAAACTGTATCTAAATTCAACAAAATGTATTTTCTAAAAATCAAAAATCGCAATTTTATTGACGCTATTTTCGACAAATTACATCAGCAAAACAAATTGCACTGAATTGTTCAATTATTCAATTTTTGATGTCTGACGTGACATTCTCACAAGTCAAAAGAAACGTGTAATGATAAACATAAAAAATTTAAACGACATCATCGAAAACGATAATTATTTGCTATTTTTGCAGTCTGATATTATAATAAAAATTGTCAATTCGTTTTACATTTTTATTATTGATATTGTTGATTGATTTCATCAATTCAACGTGCAACGCAAAAATCGTCACAAATTTACTATTGTGATTCATCGTGAACAAGAAAAATTCAATGTAACTTTCATGAATGACAAAAACTCATTTTTCTATATGCAACGTCAAACGAACAAGCTATTACGTTCGTACAAGAAATTTGCTAAAATTTACGTGAATGACATTATCGTACATTTCAAAATTTTGCGAAAACATTTGAAACATTTACGCACGCTTTTTCAAATGTTTCGTATTAAACGCATTAATTTAATTATCACGAAGTCGTTTTTAGCGTATTTTTTTGTTATTTTGTTAAATCAACGAGTTGATAATTTAAACATGTTTATTATTGTTCAAAAAATAATCGTCATTATTTTTTTATGTTTTTCATTTAGTTTGCGTGATTTCGAAATTTTCATGAAATTTACGAATTGATTACGTTCATCAATATCTCGTTACGCTCAACGTGTACAGTCGTTACAGAAACGTAAAATCACGTTCACGTTTTCGTTCGAAAATAAATCAAAATGTCGTTTAAAAACAATACACACAATTTGTTTATCAATTTTGCAAACATTTTGTTCATGAACAATTGAAAAATCGTCGACGCGTTGACAAAATCGAAAAACATCACGACGTATTCGAAAAAATCGTATCGTGTTCGAAATGCGATTTTTCATTCGTCATTCGTTTTGATTTTTATACGATAATACACGTTTTTCAAATTTAATTTGATGAAATACGCGACGTTCATCAAACGATTCAATGTTTCATCAATTAACGATAATGAAATTTTGTTTTTGATCGTGATTGCATTCAAATTTCTGTAATTCACGCAAAATTTTAAATTTTTAATTTTTTTGAAAATGAACAATATCGACGTATTAATATCGACAATCGAATGTTTGATACGATTCAACGCAAAATTTTCGCGAATGTATTTTTGAAAAATTTTTAATTTTTTTTGAAACATATTGTACAAAAATTCGAAAAACGAAAATTTGTTCGATATTAAATCAATGACATAATCGTGTTCGTCGTGCGAAAAAAACGTGATCGTCGATTTAAAAAAAAACACATTTTCGAATGTTTGCAATTCGTTCGAAATTTCGATCGACGTTTCGTCGATTTTTTCGTATAATGTATATCAACGCGTACATTGAAATGATGTTATCGTTCAACATTGTCGTGAAATTTTCGAAAATGTTTAATTTCAATCGATTTTTTTTGATTGTGTAACGTCACGTCATCGTGAATCAATGTACGTGTGAATTGTTTTTCATTATTCATGAAAAATTTATTATCAAAAAATACATCAAATTTTGAAACGAATAAAATTTTTGCATCGAAATGAAAAAATTATTTTTGTTATCACGAACATTCATTTTTATTTGATACGTATTAATGAAAAATTTGTTTTCGACATCGAAATTATTTATTTTCATGAACGTTTCGTCGATGTTTTGCAAATTTCATTTTTTTGTCAACGATTTCGAAATACAATTTATGTTAACGATCGAATTAAAAAAATGAATTTCATTTGCGATTGTCATTTTTCAAAAATATTGACGTTGACGCGAATGAATATGTCATTTGATTGAATTTTATGTAAATTCGTCACGACAACAACGATTATCGCAACAAATTTTTTCAATTTTTCGAATCGTTTTTGATTTCGATAAATTTTAAAAATGTTTTGTTTTTATTTTTGCGAATCGCATTGACGTCGACGATTGTTTTTTTTTGAAATAAAAACATTTTTTTTTTATGTTTCGATTTATCGTAATTGTAACAATTTCGATATTTTTTCGTCGACGAATCGACGTCGTTTTTTTTGTTTTTGTCAAATTGATTTTTCGTTTTATCAAATTGCGTAAAAAAGTCATTTTTGACGAAATTTTTGTTTTTTTGACGTTCACGATTTTCGAACGAAAAAATTTGCGAAAATCGAAAACGTTTTGAAAAATTTTGATAAAATGACGATCGTTTTGCATTGACAATTTTGATTAAAATTTTTTGACGAAAAAAAAAACATTGACGTCACGTAAAAGCAATGTTTAAACGTTTTCGAAAATTTAATTTTTTTGTCAATCTGATCAAATGTCGATTTATGCAAAAATTCATCGAATTTTTAAAATATATTATCAATAACAAAAAAATATTTATAAACATGAAAAAAAATAAATTCGATCAAATCATGATCGATTTTTGACAATTTCAAAAAATTGCAAATTTTTTTGAAATTCGCAAATTTTTATCGAAAATTTATCGTAAAATACGCAAAAATGTCGCGTTCATTTTTCGAATTATTGAAAAATAACAAAAACGAAAAACAAATCGACGAATTCATTTGAAACGACGAAACAATGAAAATTTTCAAAAAATTTATTCGCATGTTCATCGAAACGTTCATGTTAATACATTTCGATTTCAACAATCGAACAATAATTGAAATTGATGTTTCAAAATTCGTCATCGCAAAAATAATTTCGCAATTGATGAAAAATTTCGATATAAAAAATCAAACGCAATGACATTTCGTCGTTTTTTATTCAAAAAAAATGATATTTGTCGAAATTAAATATTTAACGCACGATCAAAAATTGCTCGTTATCGTGAAAAATTTCAAACAATAACGTCATTATTTAAAAAATAATCAATTTACGATTATCGTAATGTCGAATCATAACAATTTGAAATATTTTATGTTTATTACGTTTTTGAACAAACGACAAATCAAATGAATTTTATTGTTAAATGAATATGATTTCGAAATCAAATACAAAAATAAAAATTTCAATTCGACAAACGAATTATTTCGACGTTCAAATTACGAAAACGAAAACGAAAACGATAATATTTGTTTGTTCATATTGCAAAACAAATTTCGAAATATCGCAATTGCGAACATCGCGTTTTCAACGAAATCGAAACAATGCGAAAAAATTTTTGACGAAAAATTTTCAAAAAAATTTTCAAAACGAAATTGTCGCGATATCGCAAACAATGCGTCGAAAAAAAATTGTTAAAACGTGTGACAAAAAAAATTCGTACGAAAATTTATTTCAAAAATTTTTCAACAAAATTGAAAAATTGCAAATGTTCGACAATAAATACGTAAAACGTCGCGCGTTCATACGAAACGACAAAAAATTTAAAAATTGAACGTTAAATTCGAACAATATTTTACGATATTGATATGTTGTATATGTATCAAATGAAACAAATTTAAAAATCGAAATTTTGCGACGTTGTCACGACGATTTTTTTGCGAAACATTTCGAAATTGAAAAAATCGTTAATTTCATTCAACGAAAATTTTATTGAATGTACATGCGAAAAAACATCGAAAAATACGAAAATCGTTTTTAAAATACATCGACAAAAAAAAATGCGCGATATGTCAAAAAACAAAAATTTCGATTATTATCGTTTTTACGAAAAATTGTCGAAATTGTCGATTTCGAAATAAATTCATCGAAAAAATTATTTTCTGTTTATCGATATAAAATCACGAATTATGCAAGCTGTATAAAAAATTTTCATTCAAATAAATGAATCATTTAAAAAAAAAAATTCAAAAATAATAATAAATCGATATATGAAAAAATGATTAAGATTTACGTTTTTTGATCAAAAAAATCAAGAAAAACTAACGGGAAGCGCGTAAAATCAACGTTATGAAAAAAATAATTTTATTTTTGAAAAACGTTTCGATATAATACGTGTAAAATACATTACATAATAATTAAATAAAAAAAATTGCAAATTTAAAAATGACTTAAATATGTGAATAATTTGTTTTTCGCTCAAACGACGTCACTTTTTTTGAAAAAAATATAATTTATCGAAAAACATAATTTCAAATCGTGAATTTTTGTTCACAAACAATTTTTGATTAACATTATGTTATCACGCGAAAATTAAACGCAAATTTAATATCGTTTTTATTTACAAACAAATAATCAAACAAAAAAACAAAATTAAATTTTTGAATATTATTTGCGATATTTTTGCAATCACAAACAAAACAATTGAATTTCGTTGTTGTTAATAATCGTTTTCGTATACAATTGCGCGAAACACGCGTTTATTGAATTAATTTCGTTTGAAATTTTGTTCGAATATATTTCAAATTTTAATTTCAAATTCGATTTTGTTCAACAAAACATTTCGACGACGAAACAAAAATTTCAAAATTTGTTCGATAAACGAAAAAAATTACAAAAAAATTTGAAACACAATAATGAAACGCAAACAAAATGAATCAACAAAAAAACATTCGCGAAAACATACAATGTAAAAAACAAAATCATGTTGTCGATCAAAAATTTAAAACAAATGCGATCAAAAAAAAATTGTTCGACAAATATATCGAATTTTTTGAAATTGAAAACGTTGTCGACACGCAAATTTATCGTTTAAAATTGTCATTCAAATAACGTATTCATTCAATATTTCACGTGTTTTTATTCGAAAAATATTATATCAACGAATTCACAAAATCGTTTGCGAAAATAATTTTGATAAACGATCACGAAAAATGAAAAAAAAAAAAAATTTCGACGTGAAAAAAAAATGTTTCGATATTTGATTCGTTGAAAAAAATATTCATCATGTGATAATAAATAAATTTAAAAAAAAATTTGAATAACGTCGACGAAACGTTGACGACGTTCAAACGAAAACGTGTCGAAATTCAATTGTCATTTTTCGTCAAAAAAAAAAAACGATCGTTCAAACGAAATTTTGCGAAATCAAATTTGAAATTCAAAAAAAAAAAAACGACGATTTGTAACAAAAAAAACGCAAAATGCGAATTTTTTTACAATAAATTGTTTTACATGTAATAAAATCAATAAAATTCATTTTTTTAATAATTGTGTCGTTGCATTGAATATGTACAAATGATTAATAAACATGTTAAAATTATCAATTAATTTTTTCATGCGATGTTTTTTCAATTCGTCGTCGTTTTTGTGTTAAAAAAATCACAAATCAAAATTTGTGAATTACAATGAACATCGTTTTGAATTTTATTTTCGTTTTTATCGTATCGATTTTTTCGATTGATTACGATTTGTTCGATTTTGATAAAAATAATGTTCAAAAACGATCATCACGTTTATTCGACGTTATCGTCGTCGAAATTCATGATTTCAACATCAATCGAAATTTGATTTTCATTTTTTTTTTCATTCGAAAAATTCGCGAAACGCATAATTGAAAAATTTTCATTGACGCGAAACGAATCGATCATAAAACGTAAAATTTGATTGATGTCGACGAATCGAAATTTCAAACGCAACAACAAATTTTCAATAAAACGATATTGATTTGATTTTTTTTGTTGTGTGAAATGTTGTTAAATTTTCACAATCGTATTTTTCAAACGCAATTGCAAATTGAACATCAAATTGTCGCGTTTGTGTTTTATTGCAATTGTCAAAATCGTCAAATGTTGTTGAATTCGACGAACATATTTAAAAAAAATTAACGTGCAAAATTTGCGAATCGACACGCACGTAAAACATTTGTCGTCGTGAAACGATCGAAAACATTACGCAAATCAACGCAATCAATTGAAAACGTAAAATACATATTTTATGTTCGATATCGTCAAATTTGCGTTTGACGCATTTCATACAACATTTTACACGAAACGTGTTCACAACACGTTTAAAAAATTACAAAAATTAACACACGAAATCACGAAATCAAATCAAATTTACAATTTTGATTTTGACGTCACGCGAAATCATTACGTGTTTCAATAACGACAATCAAAAAAAAAACAATAAATTTATTGTTGACAATTTTGATATTGTACAAATTGTCAACGTTAACAAAACACAATTTAAACGCGAAAAACATTTTTATCAAATTGTTTCAAAATAATATTGAAAAAAAAAATGAAAAAATGATCGCAATGAATTTTTGTGTACGCGTCAAAACGTTAATCAAATGTTCAACACATTTATCAAAACAAACGACGAACGCGATGAATCGCAAATGAAACGAAAAAAAATTATATAACGAACGCGACAAAACGTTTGTTTAACGACGACAAATTAATGTCGATTCGAACAATTGAAAATTAATTTTTTTCATTTCACATTGAAAACGTAACAATGAATGAAATCGTCGTCACGTTATCGATTTATGAATTACAATAAACATTTTATCATTTGAATTACAATGAACATTTGTCATTGATAATGAAAATAAATCATGTAAAAATAAAAATGAATGAAAATCAAAACAAATTTATTTATATTTGAAATGACGCAAAAAAATCGTTATCAAAATACAAATCGAAAAACAAAAAAACAAAAAAACGATATTCAAACGTCGATTCGAACGACAATTTCAAAAATAAAAAAATTTTGATTTTTGCGTTTTATCATTAAATTATTTGAACGATAACAAATAAAAATCAAATTGAAATTTTATGTTTTATTTTGACACGAATAAATTATCACGCGTAAAATCAAATGACACGAATAAAACGTAAAAAAATCGTCATTAAAACAAAAAAAAAACGAAACAAAAAAAAAAAAAAACAATGTTCAAAAATCGATTCGAACGATTATATTTAAAATCAAAAAATTTTGATTTTAACGTTTTATCGTTAAATTATTTGAATTATACAAAAATTGATTTAAATTGTTTATTTCAATGTCGAAAAACAATGCGTGACACGAAAATCAAAAATTACGTTCAAAAAAATTGAATTCGCGAAAAACAAACGTCGCAAAAACGTTTGTTTTCGTTTGTTCAACAAAAACAACAATGTATTGATAATTCGAACAAATATTGATTTGAACATATTCGTGTCGTGTATCATGAATGTCGTGATATATCGCAAATGACAATATCACGATTAACAAAAAAATTATCGCATGATCGCGAACATTAACATTGAAAATTACAAAAAAATTTTAATTGAAAATCGCGCAAGCAAAAAATTAACGTCACGCAAAAAATTATTTTCACGAAATTTTTTTAAACGAAAAAATTGAAAAATCGAATGAATTACACGCAAAAAAAACATCGACGATTCGATTTTGAAAATCAAAATTTAAAAAAAAAAAACAATTGTCATGTTATGTCAAAATCGTCAAACACGTTAATTTGATCGAATTTAACGTTTTGATCGATAAAATATAACATTTCGAAAATTTTCATTTTTTTTCGTTTTCACGATTCAATTTTATCATTATTCACAAGTGTTATCACGATGATTTATCATCGTTTCGTAAACATTGCGTTTGTTTGTAATCATTTGATCACTCAGTCGTATATTTTCTTACAGCATATTTTTTTACAATTTTGAATCGTTTTATTTTTCGTGAATGATTGTTCGATCAAATAACATCATTTAAAATCGCGAAAATATTTGTTGTCAATGCGTTCGCGATTCGAAACAATATCGTCATTTCGTTTCAACAATCATTATTCGATAACACGATCGTGAAATCATTTCAATTTGAAACAAATCAACGACATAGATTGACGTTTGTTAACGAAAATTCATCAAATGATGAACGTGACGTCGTTGTTTTTCGTGTGTTATTTCGACGTATCATTGTCGTTTTAACGAAAATCGATAATTCGAAATTCGATAATTAAATCGATTACGCACAATTGCGAACAATTCAAACGATATTTAAAAAAAAAAACGAAAAACAAACGTAAATATAAATTGTTCGTAACGAAAATCAAATTGTTGAATACAACGTCGTTTAAAAAAAACGAATTCAAATCGATCGTCGTTATCGAAAAAAAACGAAAACGTTTTCAAACGTTTTTTAATAACGATGACAATAATGACAATAACGACAAAGAAAAAATTCGTAATAAATTTATTTCGAAACGTTCGCGTTTTCAACGAATTATCGAATTCAAATTCAAACATTTATCGATTTACAACGTCAAAAATATTAAAAAATTTCAATCGTAAATTCGAAATGTAATGTGAATTTTCGACGCAAATTTCAATTATTTTTTAAACATTATATCAAAATCATTTAAACGCAACAATTTTTTGATGCGATTTCAATCGAATTATGAAAATCGTATCAAAAAATCAATCAATATCGAAAAAAATTGATAATAACATGATCGTATTTTGTAAAATTCAAGAAATGTGACATTAGAAATGTATAACAGAAACGATTGTATAATTAAATTAATAATTGCAAAATTAATTATTTTTCAAATTTTTGTTTATATAATCAATCAATTTGTTCAATCGTACACACATTTCGAAATCTATTCAAAAATATGAATTTGTTGAATTCAATCGATAATTTGATGTTAACGTGATCAAACTGATCGTTTTCGTGATTTATCGAATTTCGATGATCGAATTGTTTGATATAATTTTATCGAAATTCGATTCGCAATGTTTTGTTGATTTGAATTTTGAATATTTTACATACGTTTTTTTTAACATCGAAATTTTTTGAAATGATCAACATTTTTCGACATGTTTCGCAATAAAAATTCGTTAAACTTGTGTAAAATATTTTTTTTTTGAAATTTGAAAAATCGTTGTAATCGCAATTTTCGCATTTAAAATTGTTAAATTGAAAAATCATTGTCATCGTGATTTTCGCATTTGAATATTTTTATTTCGATTTTTAATCAATTTGCGTTAAAAATCTGAAAATACATTTTTGAATAATTCAAAAAAACATAATTTGATGATTTCATTATTTTTGTTTTCAAAATCGAAAATTTGATTTCGTACAATTCACAATTTTCGATTTAATGATTGACAATTAATTGATTGACAATAAATTTTGAATTCGAATCATTTTTTTTTTGTTTTTTTTCGTATATCGAATTCATGAAAAAATTTTAACGCGAAAAACGTCGTTGTCGCGATCGCATTCGATATATCAAATTTCGAAAAATTTTTTGATTTTTTTTTCATTTCATATTTTATTCGTCGTTCAATCAAATCGAACAACAATTTTTGAAAATGTTTTTGACACGATTCAATTTTTCATACGTCGTAAATTTTAAACAATAAATAGCATTGAATTACGTGTGAAAATTAAATTTTTTTGTCAACGATTTCATCGTTAAAATTACATTTATTTGACGTCGAACGCGTCGACGATTGATAATTTTGTTGACGTCGTTTTTTTTCGAATTATTCATGTGAAATTTTCGAAACATATTTTTTAAATGTTTAATTATTGCAATTGATTTTCAAATACGTTTTTCGTAATTTTTTCATTGAATCAAATATCAAAATTCTGATTTATTGTATAGTTTATTCGAAATTTGATTTTTTTTATAAATTCTGTTATTCAAAATGATTTCAATTCAGAATTTTTCGAAAATTGAATTTTTTGTCATTTTCAATATTCGATTGATACGTGAATTTTAACAAAAAAAAATTTTTTTTTTAAATTTGATTTTTTCAGCAACGAAACGTAAAAAACGTCATGAATTCGTCAACGTTTGAATATTTCGAATTGATATGTTTGATTTTTATTGTTTTGAATATTTTGAATAAATCGAAAAATTTTCATTCGAATTTTTTGTTGCGTTTGATACGAATGTTTTTGTTATTGACGTTGACGTAATTTTTTACGTCGAAATTTTTTATTTTTGTTTTTGCATTTTTGTATTTGATTTGTTGTTTTTGTATTTGTGTTAAATTGATTTTTAATATTTTTATCAATTCGATCAATTTTTCGACATGTTTTTTTGCAAATTTTGATTTAATTTTGAAATTTGCAAATTTTTCAGATAACATTTTCGAAATACATTTTTGCATTGTTTCAAAAAACAACATTTGCGTGAACGTATGTTTATTATTGTTGTAAACAAATTCAATCATCGACAATAATTTTATTCAATTATTTTGTTAAAAATTGACAAAAATTTTGAAATATTGTTTCATGATTCAATTTTGACGTTTCGTTTAATTATTTGTTTACGAATAATAAATCGTAAATAATTTAAATTGATTTTTAAAACATAACATAAAATATTCGTGATATTTCGAAATAAAAATCGATTTTTTGTTTGTTGTTATCGATGAAAAAAAAAAATTAAAAAATTTAATAATTTGATTTTTCGAATCAATATTTCGACGAAATTTTTGCGATTATTGTTTTTTTGATCGAAATATAATTTCATTTTCATTAAACGATTTACGACAACGAGTATTGAATTATACGTTGTTTTTTCATGTTTTTCGTTTTCGAATAAATTTTCACGAAATTCAAATAATGTCAATTTGAATTTCGATATAAAAAACAATAATTTTTTCATATGATTTTGACGAAATATTTTTTTTTTTGCAAATTGCACATGTTTCGCAATATTTTTTTATTCGTGTTCGCATGTTTAAATCATGTTGAAAAAAATTTTTTTTTTTTCGTTCGATCAATAATATTTTCGTCGTATTAATTTCAAAATGCGTGTTATATCGAAATGATTTGCGAAAAAATTGATATAATTTGATTTTATAACGTTTTTTTTTCAAATTCGATAACACGTACAAACAATTTTCATGTTATAATATTTCGTTTTCGTTTTTTCAAAACGAATGTGATTTTTCAAAAGTAATTAATTTTTGTTTCATTTGAATCGTACAAAATTTTTTTTAACAACGAACGAATCAATTCGACAAAAATTTCAAAATGATTTTATCGTCGTATGTTGCATTATGTTCATGAATATGTTTTCGCGCAATCATTTGATCGATCGATTCGAAAATCGTTGCATTATTCAATATTAATGTTTTTGATTCGTTGATAATCACGTTTGACGTAATTTGAAACGAAAAAAATCATTCGAAAAATTGTTTTTTTCATTTTTTTAAAAATTCGAAACGCGAAATTTTCATTTTCGTTGAATTTAAACATCGTTGTTTTGATTTCGTTCGCATAAATCGAAAATTCGTTTGAATTCGTTTGTAAAAATTGTCGCAAACGCGTCAAAATTTAACGATTGTTTTCGATTTTATTTTCAAATCGTCGAAAAATCGATCAAATCGTTTTGACAAATCGTTCGCAAAATTTTTATTGTCGAAACGATAATCGATGACAAAATTTAACGTGAAATTTTTGTGTTCATCGTATTTAAATGAAAAACGAAATAAAAAAAATTAAACATCGATATTTCGACAATTTTCGATTTATCTTGAAACAAAATTTGTTTTAGCGAAATTTCGATATTTGGAAAAAATCGCACTTGTTTTTTCGAATAACAATAAAATAATAATCAAAAATTGAATTTATTTGAATTTTTTTAAATCGTAACAAATTTCGAAAAATCGATTTTGAAACGATAAATTTCGTTATTTTTTATTCGATTGAGCAATCAATCATGTAAAAATTTTCGTGAAGTCAATTAGTCCAGCATTTTGAAACGACAATTTTTCTTTGAAAAAAAGTCAAAACGAAAACGAAATTCAAAAAATTCATTGCACCAAAACGTGAAAATTTTCGAAAATTTGAAACGAAATGAAATCATTTTTTTTGCAACAACCAGCATTTTTCAGAAACCCAAATTCGACAACAAAATTATTTTTTCCAACAACGATATTCCGCAATTCAAATAAACCAGAATTTTTCACGAAATCATTTCATGTTAGAGTTGATTAAGCAAAGTCGATTTATTAAAAAAAAATCATTTTTAAAAATTCAAAATTTTTGAATTCGAAACGTTTTGCGAATTGTCACATCATGTTTTTATCATAAATTTTAAATTTTTTTTTTTAAATTTTGAATTTTTTACGAAAAAAAAAAAAATCATTGAAACATGCGAAAAAATATTTGCATATTTTCAACGATAAAATTTTTAAATTTTTCAAATGTTTGAAATTTCGACGTTTTAAAATATTTTGACGAATGGATAAAATATTTGAAGAACACGCAGATGTATGCCCAAAAAATCCCTTTCGATTAAAATATAACAATAATTGCGACGTAAAAACGAAAAAGAATTTGCAAACATTTTTAAAAATTAATTTTCACGTTTTTCGACGAAAGCGAAGCCGATCTTTCGCAAATTTTAATTGAAATTTTACGTTTCAAATAATGTCAAAAACAAAAACGATTTCAGAATTTTTTGAAATTTTGCAAATCGAAAATTTGTCGAAAATTATTTTTTAAAACGTCTTTTTGCATTGACGAAAAACGTTCGATTTTTGTTTTTTTCGAAACAAACAAAATTTCAAATAAAAAATTCAGAAATTTCGAAAAAAATAAAATTTGCAAATATTTTTCAAATTTCAAAATTTTTTTTCGAATTTCGTTGAAAAAATGTTATAAAAAAAACAAAAATGCACCAATAAATTTTCAATTGAAATTTTGTTTTGAAAAATTGAACACAAATAAATGTTATTTCGAAAAAAAAATTAAAATTTTTTCAACGTTTTTAAAACGAACCTGTTTCAAAAAAAATTTAAAATTTTGTTAATTAAATTTTCAAAACAAAAAACATAAATGTCGAAAAATTTTCAAAACGTAAAAAACAATAAAAATTTTGTTCGAAATTTGAACGCCGAAAAAATAACAAAAAAAAAACCAAAATTGATTTTTTTCGTTCCATTTTGATCGAAATTTTTGTTTTTAATGAATCAAAAAAAACGATAATTTCGAAAATCTGTTTTCTGAAATTTCGTCGTTTGAAAACGTCGATAAAAATTCAAATTTTTTTTCAAAATTTGAGTCGATTGTTTTCGAAATATTTTTTTTTTCGATTCAATTGTTTTCAAACATTTTTATTTTGAAAAATGCCAAATGTTTTCGAAAATTAATTTGAAAAAAATTTTGATACAAAAATTTCGATTTTTTCGCCTAAAATTTCAAAATTTCAAATTTTTTTCAATCGAAATTTAAAAAAATTTTCGTCATTTTTGAATTTTCGACACCGTTCAAATTAAAAACGAAAAAAATTTTTAATCATGACGATAAAAACATGTGATTTTTCAAAATCAATGCAATTTTCGTTATTTTTTTTTGATTAAAAAAAATTTTAAAACAAACGATTTCGACAAATTAAACATTGTTTTTTCGTAAAAAATGTAAAAAAATAATTCATGCGCCCGGGCGCAATCAATGGCTTGAGAATTTTTAAAAATGTTTTGACGGAGAAAATTTGTTTTTTTTTTATAATTTTTCAATTATTTTAAATCGATTTTTGATTTCGAATGTTTTTTTCGACGAAAAGGATTGTGATTTCGAAATTTTTCGTTTTTGAATTTTGTGAAAAAATTTGAAAGTCAGAAAATTTTGAATTTCGTTTGAAAAATTTTTTTGATTAAAATTTTTTCGATAAAAATTTAATTGATTTTTTTTTCGATTATCATGAAAGAAATAGCGCGTTTCAGCCTTCAAATCGTTCGCAATTGCCGTTTTTTTTGTTCAATAAAACGATAATTATTCATCACATTATTATGAATTTTTCAATACGTTTTATCGTAATATTTGTCGAAATGATAATTTTGTCATAATCATAAAACGATTGAAATTTCGATAATTCGTCAAAACGAAAATTTGAAAATTTTTTTTCGTTTTTTTCAAATAATGACGTCAATGTTTAAATGCGAAAATTATAATCAAAAATTTTTTTCGTGAATTTTTTAATTGCATTTGCGAATATCATTTTTTTTGAAAAATAATTTTATCGAATGAAAACGAATCAATTTTTGAAAAATTGACAAAATATTTTCTTTATTGTTTTATTCGAAACGTCAATTTTCACACGAATAAATTTAATCGAATCGAAATATTACAAAACAAAAATTTTCATAAACGTTTTGCGTAATCGTTTGAATGATTCGAAAATTTCGAAAATCAAAAATTCGTTCGATAATCGTTTTTTATTGAAATTTTTTATTTCGATTTCGTTTTTTTTTTGAAAATTTTGTTGATTTTTTTAACATGAAAATTAAAAATAATGTCAATTTATTCAAAAAATTTTTGAAAATTTTATAAAAATTACACAATTGAAAAATTCGAAAATTTCGAACACGTTTCAAAATACAAATCACGTTTTGTAAAATTTCGATTTTGTTTTTGTCAATTTGCATTTTTTTCGATAAAAACGATAAAATTCAAAAATTCGATATTATTTTTGAAAAAAATCATTTTTTCGCAATGTTAAAAAAGAATTTGTGTTTTTTTAAACGATTTAATATTGATTTGACGTTTTCGACGTGTGAAAATATGTTTCGTTTTTGAAATAAAAAATTATATCAATCAAATTTAAATTATTGACGAAAAATTTAATCGTTCGATTCAAAATTTTGTTGACGAAATTTTCAAAATTGCAAACGACATTAATGAAATCGAAAAACATGACGATATATTCAAAATGTTCGTATCGTGTTTTGAACGTTGTTTTTCATTTATTTTTTTTTAATACGAAATCGATTGTAAATCGTTGAATGTCAAATTTGTATATTTGCGAATTTTGTTTAAACGATTCAAATTTTCATCGATTAATGATAAAAAATATCTATTTTTGAAAATCGTTAAAAAATTAAAATTTTTAATTTAAACAATCGTAAAATTTCGTTTTTTTTAAAAAAACGAACAAAATTGAAACGTTCGAAAATGTCGAAAATGAAAAATTTGATAAATTCGTTTTTCAAATGTTTATTAATATGTTCGCAAAATTTTTGTTTCGTTTTGAACAAAACGTAAAAAAATTCATACGATAATTTTTTGTTTGATTTTAAAATTCGTGATTATCGAAATTGATCAAATAATTCGTATTCAATTTTTTTTCATTTGTCATGTCAACGAATTTTTCAAAATTTCGAAAAAAAATAAAAATTTTTGATATTTTTTTCATTTTCGAAAAACAAAATCGATTTGTGATCGTCGTTCGAATATACGTCATTCAAATATTTTATTTTTTCAAAAATTATTTGTACGAACATGACGAAAAATCTTTTTTTTTTTTATTTGAAAATTGCATTGATTAATTTTTTTGATTCGATTTTTCGATACGATTTAAAATGAAAAATAATTTTACAATCATTTTGATTACGATTCGATTTTGTCGATGTTTCAATTTATATGATTTTCGATTTCAAATAATTGTATTCAGAATAAGTTTAAAATCATGTTTTTCTAAATTTGTTTTTAAAAAGTTTTTATCGTTAAAAAAACGATTCACATCGTTTTCATTTTGTATTTCGAATTGCAAAAATAAATTTCATAATTTTGAATAGAATGATTTTTTATGATCATTGTTTCGCAATTCGATACGTTAAAATGATTTTAATTGAATCGTTTAACAAATTTATGATTTATTAAATTGATTTTTGTTTTTGAATTATTAAATAACGATTTCGAATTTCAATTTTTTTTCGTCAAATGTTTTATTCATTTTGATTTTGATTCTTTTATTTGAATGCGAAATTTTTTATAAACGACGTTTTGCGTTTTTGATTTCGATAAAAAACGAAATTGAATTCGTTCGAATTGAAAAATTCATTCGATCATTTGTTATTGAATTTTTTGAATCAATTTGATTGAAAATTATCAAATCGATTATTTTTTGATTTTGATTAATGAAAAATTTTTTCGTTTTGAACGAATATTCGATTTGATATTTTTACATTTTTGATATTGCATTCAAATTTATCGCAATTTAATCATTTGAAATCGTTGTTCACGATATTTTTATATTCGATTTTGATTCAACGTCATAACTTTTTGAATTCAATGATTGATTTGTGAAATATTATGCAAAAATGATATGATATTATTACATAATTACACGAAAATATCGAAATGAAAAGCAAATACATGAAATTTGCAAAAACATATGTAAAAATTTGATTTTTGAATGCGTCAAAACGAATTTCGATTTTAACATTCGATGTGATAAAATAACGATGTTAATTCGATGTTAATTTTGTCAAATGTTGAATTCGATGTACGTTTGTCACATTATTTTTCGTTTTTTTCAATTTCGTTTCGAAACGATCAATTGAATTTTTTTTTTAACGACGAACGTTTTGCGCGATCTAAATTTATTGTTGAATGACGTTGAATTGAATAATGAATAAAATGAAAAAAATAAATTCGAAATGTTGTGAAATCGATTTCGTTCGCGAAATCGATTCGTCAAAAATCGTGAAAACATCAAATCGATTTACGATGAAATAAACAATTTGATCATGTTAATAAAATCATCGTAACAATGTTTAACGTATTGATATTTTCGCGTATGCGAAAATTTGTGTGTACATTGCATGCGACAAAACGTGAATGTAATGAATGTTTTGAAAAATAATCAATTCATACGTTTCGTCAAAAATAATTTCGACGAACATTAATAAACAAAAAATTGTAAATTCGATTTAACGCGTCAACAATTTTGAAAATTTTGCAACATCAAATTGATATCACGAAACGAACAATTTGAACAAATCGATAAAATTTTTATCATCACGATTAACACGTCGATATTATCGCATATACGACGTTTGATTCGTACATTGCATTTAACGAAATATGCATGTATTAAATTTTTGAAAAACAAATATTTTGAACGAATTTTACAAATAATTTCGCGTGTCATTAATAAACAATTGAAAATTTTGTTGACGAATTCGTAAATGTTCGAATTTTTTTTTGACAATTTGTTTTTATTTAATTTATTGCATAACATTTTACATTATTATTCATTGTTCAATAAAATTTGACGACAATTTTGAAAATATTTTTGACACGATTCAATTTTTTATGCGACGTAAATTCTGATTGTAAACAACGCGAAATGATAACGAAACGAATGACAAAAAAAAAAATTATTGAAATCAATTTGAGAATGAGTTGTAACGAATTCGATAATAATTTTTTGATCGATTTTAAACAATAAAGTTCATAATTTAGTCATTTCGCAAAACAAATTTCGTTGTTTTTGAATTAATTTCGTGAAAAACATTCACGATGTTTTGAACATTTTGAAATTCGTCATCGTCGACATAATATCAAATTCGATTATGAAAATTTCAATTCGATCATTTGCAACGATATTGAAAACGATGATAATGATATCGAAATTGTAATATATTATCGAATTTTCATTCAAACATTTCGTTTGCGATAATTGATTTTGAAAAATCGTTATGTTATTCTTTCAACGAATTTTTAGAATTTTTTTTTAATAATCAAAAATGAAAAATTGAATGAATATGCATATCGTCGAACAATTTCAATTCATAAACGAGATTTTTTTTTGATCATTTTGTATGAATTCAATTTTTTGTCGTTCAATTTGTTTGACGAACGAATCGTTTTTATATAACGACGATTCAATCAAACGTAATTTTTTATTTCAAAATTTATTGAAAAACGAAATTTGTTGATTCGAACAATTATTTTTTGTTTTGCATCGACAACATTGATTTTGACGTATTCGATGATACGATTCATTTTTTCGACAATGAATTCGTTTTGTTTAATCAACAAACGTTTTTTAATGATTTCGTAATCATTTAAATTTGATTCAAAAATCATTCGAAAATGATAATTTTTATTAATGAAAAATAAAATGAATTCGATGATTGTTGAAACATCGTTGTTGTCAACGAATTTCATGATATTTATTCAATCAATTCAATCGTTTTGACGATAATTGCAATACAAACGCAATCGAATTTCGATATTTTGATTCGTTCGTTCGATTTGATCATCGATTTCAAATTGAAAACAATGAACAATTTACATTTGATTTTTAATCGTTTACAAAAATTTTTCAAACGCGATTTACGAATTGATCATTTCGATTTGAAATAATGAAAAAAAAATAATTCATGAATACGAAATACATAATGAAACAATATTTTGACACAAATTTGAATTGTTAAATCATCGTCATCAATCACGCAAAAAACGTAATGACGTTTTTTGATTAAACGATCGATAATAATACAAATGACATTATTGTTTTTGAAATCAAATAATTCAATTATGAAATTCATCGATATATCAATTTATCGTTGATTAAAAATCGACAATAAAATTAACAATTCGTGACGATTATCATGTGAAAATTTCGATCGTTGACATTTGTGACAATTACGAATATAACGTTTGATGAATAATTTCATATTAAATCAATAATAATAACGTTTAATGAATTTTTCAATACGATTCATGTTCGAATGTGCACAAAAAAATTGATCGTGAACGTCACGAATTATTTCAATCATAAAATTTAATTGATTTGATATTCATAAATTTTCGTTTTTAAAAAAATTTCGTTTCGATCGAAACAATTTTGCAAATTTATTTTTTCGTTGATGATTTGTTCATCGATCAAAATTTGACGATAATTAATACAATTTTCGTTTTTTCGATTGATTTGCATGACGCGTTCGTACAAATCGTTTTGAACGTCAATCGAACATAATTGTAATCGAAAAAATGACAACAAAATTTGTTTTTTATAAAATTCACGTTCGTCGTTTTCGACGAAACGAAATTCAAACATTTTAATCAAAACATTCGTTTTGACGTTTTTGATTTCGAATTGATATTGAATTTTGATATTGTAATTCGTCAAAATTTCGATTCAACGTATTTGACGAAAAATGAATTTTTTGTTTGTTATAAAAATTTTCAAATTTTTGTGATCGATGTAAATTTCGATTGATTCGTCAATATTTTCGAATTCGAATTTTCAATGTTTCAAACATCGAATAATGATCAAAATTTTTTGTCATATATTTCGTAATTGCATTCGACAAAAATCATTTTTTGTTGAAAAAAATTATCGAATGAAAAATTTCGTCGTCGTCGTATTGAAATAAAATTTCATTTAAACATCAATTTGAAAAATCGATTTTCAAAATAATTTTACGATTGCGATCGTAATGTCGAAAAATTGAAATTTCGATTATTTGTTTTTTCAAAATTTCGAATGTTTCGTTAACGAAATCGATTCATTCGAAATCAATTTTTTTTTGATCATTCGAATTAAAAACTTGACGAATTTCGAAAACGTTTTGATGAAACGTCGATAAAAATTGCAAAAATTCACAAACGTTTGCATTTTTTTGATGCATGTTGAACGAATTCAATTGACGATGTTTTGCATTTTTTTTGAAATTCATGCGTAAATTTTCTGTCGATAATATAATTTTTAAAAATGAAATTTTTGTTTGAAAAAATTCGCATTTTTTGATATCGATTTGAAAATCAACTTTTTTCAATTTTTGAAAAATTTGAATGAAATGTCGTTCATGTTGTTTTCGAATTTTGTTGTAAATGAAAATATCATTCAAATACATTTGACAAAAATGATTAATATATTCAAACAACAAATCGTTTATGTAATGTTGTCAATTGATCGAATCATTGATAAAATCGAAAAACAATACATGATATTTGTAAATGTTTAACGAACATATGAAAATAATAAAATTTTCGCTTTGTGAATTCATTCGAAATTTATTGAAAATCGATATAATATTCAATTTGAACAAAAATTTACAATCGATAATTTTAACGAAAATTTTTCGATCAACGAAATAAAATAATTATTACGTTTGATTATGACGTTCAATTTTCGATAATTCACGCACAAACGAAATTGTTCATTCGATTTGACGACGAATAAAATAAACGAAACATAAAACGTTTTGTTTGAATTGATAAATTTTTTTGAAAATTATCGTGTAAATATTTTTGAAAAATTTCGAATTTTTTAAACGATAAAAAATAAACTCGATTTCGAAATAATTGATTCGAATTTTCGATCAATTCGATTTTGTGATCGTAAAATTTATGAAAAAATAATTTGTTTGTTTTTTTCGAATTGAATACATTTTCGAAACGTTTAAAAAATTCAAAAATTTTACGTTTCAATTTTTCGACGATTGTTTTCATGATTTTAAAAATTTTTTTGAAATTCAAATCAAAATCAATTTTTATTTTGATTAATTTTTTTTGACGTTGTCAATAATTTCGTTTAATTTTTTCATAATCAACGAGAAAATTTTGATTTTTTTTTTTTTTTTTTTTAAATTTTGTTAAAAATTGAAAAATCGTCGCGTCGATAAACGTCACGTTCAATGATATATCAAAATCGAAATTTTGTTCGTCATTTTCAATTTTCGAAATCGTGATTTTAAATCGTCGATTAAATCGTCGTGCAAATTTTGAAAATGTCAAATTTTTTTATCGAAACGTTAATTAATTCGATTTTTGAATTTCACGTATGATTTTCGTTTTTTTTCGTTTTTTTGAACGATTTATTCGAAAAATATTTTTTGTTTATTTTTTCAATGACATATTTGAAGTTTGAAATTCAAAATTTTTTTATTGATTGTTCGTTTTTTTTTCGAGTTTTCATCGTAAAACGAAAAAATTATTCGAAAAAATGTCGAAATTGATCGTTTTTGAAATATTTGATATTTTGAACGTTTGTCGACGAAAACGACGTTAAAAATCGCTCAAAAAATAACAAATAAAACGTTTTATTCGATTGCTTATTCGAATTAAATAATTTTTGAAATATAAACGAACGTGATAATCAAAAAAAATTTCAACGTAATCACAATGATTCGAAATAAAATAATATTCGTCGTTGATTATATTGAAAATCATTTCATGTTTGTTCATTCAAGATTTTTTTAAAATCAACGAATGTTGTTTTATTTTGATGATAAACAATGAAACGAAAATTTTTGAATGATTTTGTATCATCATTTTGAACAATATTTGATGAATAATAAATTTGATTTTTGTTTTTTCGAAATTGAAAATTTTTTTGAATCGCGATAAAAAACTGAAATTAATTTTAATTTATGACATATTTTTGCGCAATTTCTTCATTAATGAAAACGTATTTAAAAACATCGATATCAATTAAATCATGAATCATGATTTTTTATCGTTCGAAAACAGATTTATTTTTTAATTAAAAATTTACAATGAAATTCGTTAAAAATGTTATGTTGAAAATTTCGTGAACAAATTTTGATAATTTTTTCGCGTTTTCGAAAAAATTGTTAATTTTTCGATTCAACGTCGAATGTGATTGAAAATCGAAATTTATATTATCGTCGTCGATGTTTGAAAAATTATCGTTAATCAAAAAATGATTTGCAAATTAAACATTTTTTGTTTAATCAAATTGTCGATTCAATTATCAAATGATTTGTCAAAAATGCATTTTTTTATCAATGATTTTTTTCATAACATTTTCGGCATTTTTTTTTTCAATTTAAACAAATTAAAACGAAAACAATGACAATTTTATACGTTTTTTCTTAAAAAGTCGTATATTTAATTTTCAAATTTTTTATGTATTGTTCATTGCGACGAGTTCGAAAATTTAATTGATTGATCGATGATTTGTTTTTAATGAAAAAAATGTTGATTTTAACATCGTTGTTTTTGATGCGACGATATTTGTTATTCATGATTTGAAATTTGCGAAAATAATCGTCAAAAATTTCATAATCGTTCAAAACAACGTCGACGTGTTGAAATTTCGTTGTGATTTTTTTTTCGAAATCGTGAATTTTGTTTTTCTCATTTTTTTGAACAATTGATTGATTAAAAAAAAATTCGAAATAAAATTCGTTGAAAAATTCAATGAATTTCATTTTCAAATCATCGTATTGACGACGAACGTTTCGAAAATGATCAACATCGATATAAATGTCGTTCAAAAGTTTGAAAATTTGATCAATTGATTCGAAAAAATTGCGTTTAATTTCGCGTCGAATATCGATATGTTTCGCAAATTTTTTTTTTGTTCAATCAATAATTGCAAAAATTTTTTTGAATTTATCGACGTATCAATCGAAATTGATTTTCAATTTATCAATGCATTTATTTTTTCAAATATCGTAACGAATGTATTCAAATGTATTGAGATTTTTATGTTCAAAGAAAATAAAAAAATCAAAATGTTTGAGCGAGCGCGTTTTAAAATCAAATCGAGTCTTTTCAACAAAAAAATCAAATTGTTTGAACGAGCGCTTTTTGAATTCAAAACGAAATTTTTTTTCGAAATTAGAAAATTCTTCAAACTCTGATAATTTAACAATTTTTTTTCGTTGTTTATTTTTATTTTCACGAATTCGTTGAATTTTGAAAAGTTCATTACATTGAATTTGAACAACAAAAATTTCGACTTTGACGACACGCAAAGTTTCGTTGATTTCATATTTTTTTTTATTATGATTCGAAATTTTGATTTTCATATTTTTTATTTGAAAATTTCAGATTCGAATGACGATCATTTTTCGATCTCGATTTCGTCGAAAAATTTCGAAAATAATTCAAAGTTCGTCGAAATGATTGACGATCATTGATTGAAATTGTTGTTTCGAAAAAATGTTTATCGAATTAACGATTTTGAACGATTCATTTTCATCAAACTCATCGTCATTTTGATTAAAATTTAAAACAAAAAAAATGTCGATGATATGTTGTTCGAAATTTGTGATTATTCGATCAAAAACATACACGTTCAATTGTGTGATTTCGCTAAACAATAATCGATTTTTCAAATTGACTTCGAAAAAAAAGCTTGAAAAAATCATGATTGTGAGCTGAAATCGAATAATTGTTGAAAAAAAAAAAATTGAACAAAACAATGATTTAAGTAGATTTTGATGATTGAATTTCACTTAAAATGACAAATTCGATGTGATGTTGAATGAAATTTCTAAATGTTTGCTTATGATGAAACAGATGAATGTTGAATAAAAATGTTTGTTTGTTGATGTTTTTTTTGATTCAATGATTTTTTGATTTTCAAGCACGAATGCTTCGTCAAAAGTGATAAAAAGAGAAAAAAATTGTTGTATTGTGAATCGAAACTATCGCGTGAATTCGTTTGTTCTGAACGTTTTTTAAAACAAAGCAAACGAGTTTATTATGTTTCGTTTTTTTCAATTCACAACGAGTTTATTATGCTTCGTTGTTTTCGTTGAATGATCAAAATCAAATTGAGTCTATTATGTTTTTATTCGTTCATTGAATTTAATTGTAGAAAATTTTGTTTATTTGAATGTTCGCGTATCATGAACGAACATGAAGAAAAAATGATTTCGATATAATGTGAAATGCTATGCAAAAATATAATATTATTACATAATTACACGAAAATATCGAAATGAAAAGCAAATACATGAAATTTGCAAAAACATATGTAAAAGATTTGATTTTTGAATGCGTCAAGTCGAATTTCGATTCTAACATTCGATGTGATAAAATAACGATGTTAACTCGATGTTAATTCTGTCAGATGTTGAATTCGATGTACGTTCGTTACAAAAAACTCATTTCTCAATTACAACGAGTCATTGTTAATAACGATCGATTTGAAACAATCGAAAACTTAAAAAAGTTGATTGAAAAAATGAATCAAAAATTACATTTTTTTGAAATCACACGTTTCGAAAATTCGACATTTAGAAATATTTTACGAATTATTTTCAAAACATCAACTGTCAAAATCGTAACTCGTGATAGCATGTTCAACGTCAAAAAAATCATGTTCGTCGTCGATCAAATGATCATGAAAATTTTTTATGATAAAAATGACATCGATAAAGATTGTTATCGTTGTGAAAATTTCAATCATTTGATACGAAATTGTTTTTCTTTTAAAATCATCGATATTTGATTGTTCAAAAAGATTAAACAAAAAAAAAACATTTTGACAATCAACGAAATGAATGAGTTTTTAATGAATTTTCAAATCGAAATCGATTCAATTTCTTTTGATGATTATTCTAGTGATATTAACAGCGAGATTTTTTCAATTCATGAATCGAAAAACGTTTAAATCTTTTCAAAATCGCGACGAAAATGTTGTTTATTTCAACAATGTCAAAAACATTCAACACGTTCAATAGATTTCAAAACAATTTTCTAGTAATTAAATGTACATTAGTTTTCGATAAATACGAACATAATTTGCAAACATTAATGAATACAAATGTCATTGAATACGCTTTCATTGATGAAAAAATTGCGCAATTAATTTGTGAAACATTTCAAATAATTTTTGTGATTTTATCACGATCGAAACTCGTCAACGAATTCGATGATCGCGAAATTAAATTCATTATTCATGTCATTTATTTTACATTTATCGTGCAAAATCATTCAAAAATCACGATTTTCATGTTCATAATCAAAATCGAAACTCGTTCGTTGATATTGAATAAATTTTGAATGAACGTTCACGAAATCATTCTCGACATGAAAAACGATAAAATTATTTTCAAATTCGATCGTTGTTTTCATTTCGAAACATTCAAAATTTTTAAAGTCAAAAACGAGCGTTCAATTTCGTTTAAAAAATTATATTTTTTTTCATCAATGTCGTTCGACAAACTCTCGATATCGATAAGTTTTCAAAAATATCAAATTATTCAGAAACGATCGACGTCATCAATGTTCAAAATTAAATTTTTTTTCTTTATCGTCGAGAATTTCGAAAATGAGAAAAAAAATTTTTTCAAAAACATATTGAATTCTAATTCTCGATATGCTATTGAAAAAATTGATAAAAAATATTTTTCTGTCAAGTTTTCGAGAAAGAAACGACGAATTAAAATTATACGAGATTTTCAACAGTTTACACTCGTGAAAATTTCTGTTCGAAAATCGAATTTAATCAAGAAATTTGCTCGACGATCTAGTCGTCGATTCAAAATTTCGATTTTTGATAATGAAAACGACGAACAAAATTTCGATTTTGATGTTTTTGAACGTCGTTTTTATCGACGTCGTTATTTATCAGTTTTTGACAAAATCAAAAAAAAAAAAAAAAAAATCAAAACATTTTCATTAATCATGAAAAGTTAGATGAAATTATTGACAACGTCAAAAAAAATTTAATCAAAATAAAAATTGATTTCGATTTCGATTTCAAAAAAAAATTTTTAAAATCATGAAAACAATCGTCGAAAATTGAAACGAAAAATTTTTGATTTTTAAACGATTCGAAAGCGTATTCAATTTCAAAAAAATCGATAAATTATTTTTTCATAAATTTTACGATCACAAAATCGAATTGATCGAAAAATCGAAACAATTGTTTCGAAATCGAATTTATTTTTTATCGTTCAAAAAATTCGAAATTTTTCAAAATATTTTCACGAAAATTTTCAAAAAAATTTATCAATTCAAACAAAACGTTTTATCGTACGCATCGTTCATTTTATTCGTCGTCAAATCGAACGAACAATTTCGTTTTTGTGTCGTAAATTATCGAAAATTGAACGTCATAATCAAACGCAATGAATATTTTATATCATTGATTGAAAAAATTTTTGTTAAAATTATCGATTGCAAATTTTTGTTCAAATTGAATATTATATCGATTTTCAATAAATTTCGAATGAATTCACAAAACGAAAATTTTGATTATTTTTATATGTTCGTTAAACATTTACAAATATTATATATTATTTTTCGAATTAACAAATGATTCGACGAATTAACAACATTACATGAACGATTTGTTGTTCGAATACATTAATCATTTTTGTCAAATTTATTTGAACGATATTTTTATTTACAGCAAAATTCGAAAAGAACATGAACGACATTTCACACAAATGTTTCAAAAATTGAAAAAAATCGAATTTCAAATTGATATCAAAAAATGCGAATTTTTTCAAACGAAAATTTTTTTTTAAAAGCGTCATATTAACGACAGAAAATTTACGTATGAATTTCAAAAAAATTCAAAATATCGTCAATTGAATTCGTTCAATTTGCATTCGAAAAAAAAATACAAACGTTTGTGAATTTTTGCAATTTTTATCGTCGTTTCATCAAAACATTTTTCAAATTCGTCAAATTTTTGATTCGAATGATCAAAAAAATTGATTTTGAATGAATCGATTTCGTCAATGAAACGTTCGAAATTTTGAAAAAACAAATTATCGAAATTTTCATATTTCGACATTACGATCGTAATTGTAAAACTATTTTAAAATCGATTTTTCGAATTGATGTTTGAATGAAATTTGTCGCAATACGACGACGAAAAAATTTTTCATTTCATGATTTTTTTCAACAAAAAAAATAATTTTTGTCGAATGCAATTACGAAATATACGACAAAAAAATTTTTAATCATTATTCGATGTTTGAAACATTGAAAATTCGAATTCGAAAACATCGACGAATTCGTCGAAATTTACATCGATCACAAAAATTTGAAAATTTTCATGACAAACAAAAAATTTATTTTTTGTCAAATACGTTGAACAGAAATTTTGATCGATTACAACATCAAAATTCAATATCAATTCGAAATCAAAAATGTTAAAACGAACGTTTTGACTCGAATGTCTGAATTTCGTTTTGTCGATGACGACGAAAAAAAACTTTATAAAAAACAAATTTTGTTGTCGTTTTCTCGATTGCAATTATGTTCGATTGACGTTTAAAACGATTTGTACGAACGAATAATGCAAATCAATCGAAAAAATGAAAATTGCATTAATCATCGTCAAATTTTGATCGATGAGCAAATCATCAACGAGAAAATAAATTTACAAAAATGTTCAAATCGAAACGACGTTTTTTTCAAAAACGAAAATTTATGAATATCAAATCGTTTAAATTTCATGATTGAAATAATTCGCGATGTTCACGATCAATTTTTTGTGTTCATTCGAACATGAATCGCATTGAAAAATTCATTAAACGTTATTATTATTGATTTAATATGCGATTATTTATCAAACGTTACATTCGTAATTGTCACAAATGTCAACGTTTTAAAATTTTTCACGATGATCGTCATGAATTATTAACATCATTGTTAATTTTTAGTCAGCGATGAATGAATATTTCGATAAATTGCATAATCGAATTATTTGAATTCAAAAAAAACAACGTTATTTGCATTATTATCGATCGATTAATCAAAAAACGACATTATGTTTTCTGTGTGATCGAAAATGACGATTTGACAATCGAAATTTGCGTCAAAATATTGTTTCATTACGTATTTCGTATTCATGAATTATTTTTTTATCGTTTCGAATCGAAATGATCAATTTGTAAATCGCGTTTGAAAAATTTTTTTGCAAACGTTTAAAAATCAAATGTAAATTGTTCATTGTTTTTCAGTTTCAAACGAATGATCAAATCGAACGAATTAATCAAGACATTGAAATTCGTTTACGTTTATATTGCAATTATCGTCAGAACGATTGAATTGAATGAATCGACATTATGAAATTCGTTGACAACAATGACGTTTTCGCAATCACAAATCTCATTTCGTTTTTCATCAATAAAGATTATCATTTTCGAATGATTTTTGACTCGAATCTAAATGATTACAAAATCACTAAAAAGCGTTTATTGATCAAACAAAACGAATTCATCGTCGAAAAAATGAATCGTATCATCGAATAAATCAAAATCAATGTTGTTGACGTTAAACAAAAAATGACGATTCGAATCAACAAATTTCGTTATTCGATCAACTTTGAAACAAAAAATTATGTATGATTAAATCGTCGTCACATCAAAACAGTTCGTTCATTTGACAAATTGAATGACAAAAAATTGAATTCATATTTCGTTGTCAAGAAACGAAACATTGTTTACGAGTTGAAATTGCTCGATGACATGCACATTCATTTCGTTTTTCATTTTTGATTGTTAAAAAAAGATTTCAATGATTCGTTGAAAAAACAACACAACGATTTTTCGAAATTCGTTATCGTAAATGAAACATTCGAATGAAAATTCGACGACATATTGCAATCTCGATATCATTATTATTGTTTTCAATATCGTTGTAAATGATCGAGTTGAAATTTTCACGATCGCATTTGATATTATGTCGACGACGATAAATTTCAAAATGTTCAAAATATCGTCGATGTTTTTCACGAAATTAATTCAAAAACAGCAAAATCTGTTTTGCGAAATGACTAAATCGTGAATTTTATTGTTTGTAATCGATCAAAAAATTGTCATCGAATTCGTTATAACTCATTTTCAGATTGACGTCAATGATTTTTTTTTTTTTTTTTGTCATTCGTTTCGTTGTCATTTTGCGTTATTTACAGTCAAAATTTACGTCGCATGAAAAATTGAATCGTGTCAAAAACATTTTCAAAAATTGTCGTCAAATTTTATTGAACAATGAATGATAATGTGAAATGTCATGCAATGATACGAATAAACAACAAAATATCAAAAAATTCGAACATTTACAAATTCGTCAACAAAATTTTCAATTGTTTATTAATGACACGCGAAATTATTTGTAAAATTCGTACAAAATATTTGTTTTTCAAAAAAATTTAATACATGCATATTTCGTTGAATGCATTGTACGAATCAGTTGTTTTATATGCGATAACGTCGACGTGTTAATCATGATGACAGAAATTTTGTCGACGTGATCAAATTGTTCGTTTCATGATATCAATTTAATGTTGCAAAAATTTTCATGTTTGTCGATACGCGAAATCGAATCATCAATTATTAATGTTCGTCGAAATTACTTTTTACGAATTGTATGAATTGATCATTTTTCAAAATATTCATTGTTTTCACGTTTTGACGCATGCAATGTACACATCGATTTTCGCACATTCGAAAATTTCAATGCATTAAAAATTGTAACGACGATTTTACTAACATGTTCGAACTGTTTATTTTAAAATATGATCATGTGAATGTTTTCAAAATCTCGACGAATTTATTTCGTTGACGAAATCTATTTCGCGACGTTTCGCGTTTATTTTTTTGTTTCGACAACAAATCAATTCAACGTCATTCAACGACATATCTACATCGCGCAAAACGTTCAAAAAGAAAAATCAATTAGTCGTTTCGAAACGAAGTTGAAAAAAAACGAAAAATAATGTGACGAACGTGCATCGAATTCAACATTTGAAATCAACATTTGATCAATCACTAAAATTAACATTTTTATTTTATTACATCGAATGTTAGAATCGAAATTCGTTTTGACGCATTCAAACGATTTAATTTTCTACATATGTTTTTACAGATTCTCATGTATTTGCTTCTCATTTAAAAATTCTCGTGTAATTATGTATTAGTTCAATCAATGCATGACATTTTACAATATTTTGATTTTGACAGTCGCAAAATTCGTGACATCGACAATTTTTCGTTGATATTTCATGCGTTGCGTTGACAAATTCTGTATATTTGTTGTGTTAATTTCGATGAAATTCGATATCGCGTTTTTGATTTTGAATTCGTATATGATTTCATTGAATGATAATTTGATAGCGATGTTAAACGTGTTGTTTAATTGAATTTGAATTGCAAAAAAAATTAAAATGTAATCGATATTCGAAAACACGATGACGAAATATTTGATAACAATTTCAACAATTTAATTGATTCGCTTTGACAAGTCATTCGTTTGAAAATGATATGTCATTGAAATTAGCAATTTCGTGTCTAATTTGATGAAAAACATTTGTCAAAGATTCGACATGAATTTTGAATCGCGATTTGAAATTATAATTTCAAACATTTTTCAATCGACGATCAATAATTTGTTCAATAATGCGTTGATTCATTTTTTCGTTTCATAAATATTTTTGTCGAAAATTAATGAAATTCGACGAAAATGTTTACAAATTGCGAACATAACAATGTTCATTTCGTCAAACATAATTAGAATGAAATCAATGATAATGATATGAAACGAACGCGAAACGAATGTGATAAACATCAATTTTTCGTAAAATCGATGACGTTTGATTTGTGTTAATTGACAAATAAAACAATGTTCGATGTAGTTTTTGATTTTTCGCGAAAATCGAAATATGTATAACGTATTGAAAATTCTGTCATAACATCGATGATTTTTCGAATGATAATTTTGATCGTGAATTAAACGAAATATTTTTCGTTTCATTGTGACAAATATACACGATCGACGCGAATCAATGTCAACGTGATATATAATGTCATTCGTATTTATCGCGAAATTGATTTCTGTTTTGAATTTTTTTGATATAAATTTCGTATCGTCATTTTTTTGTTTATTGACGTTTCGATTTTTTACGTTGTTTTCGAGCGACGACGAGATTTGAAAATTTCGAATCGACAAATTTTGTTTTTTTTCGTGCATTCGAATCGTCAACGATTTTAACATCGTGATCATATTTCGTCACGTTTTTTCGTTTTGATATTCGTTTTTGATTTTTTTTTAAAATTTTTCGACATGACAATAAAAATGTCTTAAAAAACGTAACAGTCGAAATTATTCAAAAAATCGATTATTTCGTCATGATATGTGTTCAAATTAAATTTATTTTTTGAATTTTTGTCGATTTGTTCATTTTCAAACGTTAATTTTGATAACGCATTCGAAACAACATGATTTTTTTTTATTTATATTTCATTTTCAATTTAAATTGTGACAAATAGATTGAAACACGAACAAAACGAAAATTGAATTTATCGATGTTGCTCGAATTCATCGTGATTTGTTTAACAATGAAAATATTGACGACATGATTCGTGAACACAACAATGATATTTTTGATTGCTTTTATCATATGTCGAATTTTTTTGACAATTCATATTAAATCACACATTTCGAATTCGATGAATCAATATTTGATTTCGATTTCGTTCAACATTCGATTTAAAAATAAAATAAATTCGATATCGTTACGTTTGAATTTGTCTGAATTATTGTTTGTTTTGAAATGATAAATCATCGCGTCGAATTCGTGTCGTTTAAACACGTCGATGTCGATGTACAATTTTCGATCGAAATTGAAATATATCAAAAATGAAATTTTGTTAAAAATCTTTTGCAATAATCGATATGATTTTAATTTTTCAATTGAAAAATTGTTCATTACAATTTTTTGCGAATAAATTTTGCGAATGATTTTTTTGTTGAACGAAAATTGACGTAAAAATAAAATTTTGCGACGTTATAACGCGTTGATTTTTTGAACGTAAAACGCGACAAAATTTCGTAATCATTTTGTTAAATTTAAATAAATTTTCAAATTTTTCAAAATATAGAAAAAATTCAATTTAATTATTGTTTTCAATTTATCGATTGCGATAATGAAATCAAAAACGTCAATTTTTTGATCAAAAAGTGCGATCGTAAAATAGTCGAAAAATGATTTCTTCGACGACAAATTAATTTCATAAATATTCAATCGTTCGAATATCGAATGTAAATGAATCATATGTTTTTCAAAAATATTGAAAAAAACGACAATGTCGTTTACGTAAACACGAGCAAATTCGCGAAAATTTCGAAAAATGAAATCGATTCGTCGTTGTACGTACGAAAATGAATTTTTGAATTTCATCATTGCAACGTTAAATTGTTTTTGTTTTTTGTGAAAAACGACGATGAATTTATGTCGATTTGCGAACTTTATTAATCATTGATGAAAAAAATTCGCGACGTCGAACACAAAAATGAATTTGCATTCAATTACGATTGAAATAATGTCGAATTGAAATGACATAAAATATGAATCGATGAAAATGATTTTGTTTAAATCACGTATATTCACAACGACGCGTTTTTTGCGTTTTGAATCATTTGATTCAAACACGATTCGTTAAATTGCGAATATTGAATAATCGTGCGACGTAAATTGAATAATGTATTTCATACGTTTTTGTGCATGTAATTTGTCAAAAATTTCGTTTACAAATTTTTTGTTTGCGAAATCAAACGAATACATTTTTGTTGTTTCGATTTTGACGTCAAATTTCAATTCGATTGACATTCACTCATTTTTCGAAATTTTCATCGTAAACTCATTGTCGTTTCACAATTTTGAATAGTTCAACGCAACGTTTGCAAATTTAATTCGAACGTTAACGTCATCGTAAACAATAATTTCAACAAACAATATTTTTTTCGCATTAATATTAGAATTTACAACAATAAAATCGTTAGAATTGCGTGCAAATTTGAACGCAAAATCGACATTTGCATCGACGAAATTAATCGCGATCGCATCGTGCAAATTTTTATAATTAGTCGTTATAATCGCGTCAATTGTCATGATCGAAACATTAAATTTCAACGTTTGTTTGAATCAATTTTTAAAAACAAATTTATGAACATTAGCAATTAAATGAGTGTATTTCGAATTAATTAAATAGCATTTTTTTTTGTATTTTTGTACGAATTTAAAACGCGTATTTTTGAAAATGTAAACATTTTCAACGTTGATATTGTGAATTTGAACGATTTCTGTATGTGCATCGATGATATAAAAAAATACGTTTTCATTTTGATTTAATCGTTCAATTCGTGAAAACGTGAACATAAAATCGCGTTCAATAAATAGACTATTCTTTTCACGTAATTTGAAAAAAATTGTAAAAATTGATTTAATTGAAATTTTAATAGTTTCGTTAACACGAGCAACACGTTTGATTTGTGATTCAACATTAATGACATTTAATTTAATTCGTATATTTTTGCAATTTTTTATAATGACGATTTGTTTGTTTACGTTTATATTCATTTGTTTTGAACTCAATATATTATTGTTTAAAAAAAATTGTTTTCAATTTTTTCATTATGTAAATTTGTCGAATGAACGTGACAATCGCATTTTCGTCATCAATCGAAATTTTAAAAACACGAAAAATTAATGAAATATGATCAATTGTTGTGACGACGACATTTTCGATATCGCGAATTTTGAAAAATTTCATGATTTGTCGCGCATGAATTTTGTAATCAAATATTTTTTGCATCAAAAATTTACGATCGATTAATAACGCATCGCATTCGATATCGACGCACATATCGATGAAAAATTGTTTTATGTTTGTTTTCATCGTGACGTAACGTCACGAACGAAAATCGAAATTGAATCGTGTATTTGTTTTGACGTTTGATTGTATGATAAATGTTTGATAATTATAAACATTTTTCGTCGACGATGTGTCAAATTTAGTCGAAATTGTTTGACACGAACGCAAATGTCGATGAAATTTGTTATTAAAATAAAATTTCGATTGACAACGTTTGCATACATAAATTTTTGTTTGTTTGATTGAAATATTCACAAAATATTCGAATGATTCATGAATCACATAATTTTCATTAAATTTTTGAATTTCGAAATGTTTTTCGTCATGATATTTATCATTTATCATAAATATTTTTGACGCGTTTTCAGTATTCATGCTATAATCATTTTGATAATTTTTTTCATCGATTGAGTAATTGTTTTTTGCTTTTTTTTTCGCAAAGTACGCTCGTCGATATAATGTTTCATTTTATTTAGACGTTTCATTTTGATTAAAATAAATATTTTGCTTAAACGAAAACGAAAATGAATTTGAAAAATCAACAAAATAATTATTAAAACGTAAAAATTACGAGTATTGAAATCGCGAATCGAACGTGTTTCGATTTTTTTGAATTTCGTTTTGTTACGTTTGTTGAAATCGATATTGTTGATTTGCGTATGAACGTTTTTGCATATTTTGTGTCGATTGTTGTCGATTTGAGTAATTTGATTGATACGAACGTTGTTGTTGTTGAAAAACGTAAACATTATTTTGTTTGTCAAATTGATACGAAATTGAATATTGCGTTTGTCGTGATTGCGAAAAAAATTCATTGAGATTTTCGTAATCATTACGTTCATTGATGAAAAAAAAATATTATACGAATCGAATGAAATTGAAATTTGAAAACGATAAATGAATTGAAAACGACGATCGTTTTCGAATGAATAATAAAAACGATATTTGTTTTCAATGTTTCATCATATTTTTTTTTATCATCAAATTGTTGAAGAAACTCATTCATAATAATTTTTTTTGTCGATTTAATTAAGTTTCGTCGAAATTCTAATTTCAACTCATTGTAAATTAAATAAAATTGTGAATAAATTAACATCATAATCGATTTAACATTTTTGATTATTATTTCAACGAAATCGAATGATTTTTTATGTTTGCGAATATTTTTCATAATATATTTTTTTTTCGTGATCATCGTCAACGTCGTGAACGACGAATTTTTATAACGTTTTAACAACAAACGTTTTCATTTTTTTACGTTTTTTTTTAATTTGATCAATTTTTTTTGATCGTCATTGACGATTTCAATATATTATCGTAATGCATGATCACGTATATAATTATAAAAATTTGTTCGAATCACATCAACATTTTTGAACAATATCATATTTTTAATTTTTTCAATATAAAGAAAAACATTTCGAAAATATGTATTTTTGTTCGAATGTTCGATCGAATTGTCGATAATAACGTTCTTTTTTCGTATCACGAGTCGAAAAATTTTGTTTTTTGAGCATTTCATTTGACGTCATCGTCATTGTCAAAAGATTCGATTGAATTTGATAATTCGACAAAATTTTGAAATTTTGTTTGAACATCGTTTCGAACATCTGTAATCAATGTTTGAAAAATTTGTCATTGTTGTTGCGTGAATTTCGTGTTTTGTCAATTGTTATTTTTATTCGTCATGTTTGTATTAAATGCAAAAATAAATTCGATATTTTTTGTGTTTCGAAAAATAATATTCAACGAAACTATGATGTTGTTTCGTCGTTGAAAAAACGACGTCGACGAAATAATTTAAAATTTACGACGTAAATTTTTCGAAAAATGAATGTAAAAAATATCAAAAAAAATATTTGCAATCGTCGATTTTAAATCAAAAATGAATGACGTAACACGATCATTGATTCAATCGAAAAATGATTGACTATTTCGATAAATTTTTGTGACAATCACAAAAGTTCTAAAATTTTTGCGAAAACGAATTTTGTCGACAATTCATTTTGTTGAATAAACAATGTTTGTCGAAATCGAATGATTAATGATTGACAACGATATTAATTTAAAAAAATTGATTACGATGCTGTTCACAATAACTTTTGTCGATGTATTGACAAAATAAATCGAATCAATTGTATCGATGTAATCGAATAACTCGAACGCAATGCGAATGATTTGTGATGTAAAAATAATCAAAATGACTTAAATGAAAATAATGTGTCGTATTGAAATTTGAAATAAAATGATGATAAACAGAACAAAAAAAACGAATTGAAATTTTCAAAATAATTGAACAAATTTTTTGTTGTTGAAAAAACAAATAAAATCGTTGAATTGAAATTGCTCGAATCAAACAAAAATTTAAATATGAATTGACATTCAAATGCGTCGTTATTGAACGATGACAATGCGAATTTTAACGAAAACTCGAAATGCTCTGAATATTTGAATAAAAAATCAGTCGTCTCTGTTGAAAATTGTAAAAAATTGAAAAAATTTGATTGAAATTTTCATTTTCAATTAAATGTTTGTTATTGATGATTGATTTCGATCGACACGTCGAATCGAACGAGCAATAAAACTTTCGACAACGACAACGAAAAAAATATTGATGAACAAATGATTTGCGTACAAAGTGCAAAACTGTTCAAAAATTGATATGTTAAAAAACAAAAAATGATGTCGTTTTGTTTACGTACAAATCATCGTTTGAATGATGTTATCAATTGTTATGCGTAAAATTTGAATTGATTGATTTAAACATTATGAACGACAAAATGTCAATTTATGTACAATAATTGCGAGTCAATTGTTTGATCATCACTCATTTAGTATGAAATGACGACAGAATTTTTGTCAAAAGCCATGTCAGAATATTTGGTCTAAGTTCATATCATCTAATCTGGCCTTGTGTCATAACATCCAGCCTTTCATCGCCACCGGTCCCATACCAATGATGTCTCAAATACCAGAATGTCGTCGTAGCGGCAAATAACCCATTTTCGGCCGTTACCGTTCAAACATAAGCTGGGAAGCAATACGCCGCTACCAATCCCGGAGCTTCTCCCATTATCACTTCTACATACTCTGGATCATCAGTCTTGAGCTTCGACATGAAGTCTTTGTTGAAAGGTTGTTACTTGAGCTCCCCCAACGGTGATGCCTCGCCGTCATTTACCTGCACACTTCAATACACAGGCCCAAAGACCAACGGAGCGACGGTCACGCAGCTTTTTACGTACGACACGGGTTCCGAGTTTGGTGTTTCGACAATGACACTGACCTTGCAGCAGGTCAATTTCGGAGCTGGATTCACCGGCTTGAAATCCTCGAGTATCAAGCCCGTCGCCACTGGTGCAGACTCGGCTTTGCTTGCTGGCGTGGACCTTGATGAGGTGAAGTATGTCGTGCATACATCCAAAAAGGTCCATCGCCGGTTAGTACGCAACCTGAGTTGAGCAGATGAGGGCATCCCTCGCGTATGAAGTCAATCTTGCTGGTCCACAGGTGGCCTGCTCCGTGCGACGGTGTAAGCTGGCTGGAAAATGCACATGATTGGAACTGCTTTTCGTGTCCTCTTGCTTACATTGGATTGTTTTCACTGACGAATTTATTGAACTACCGTATGTTTGATCTTGAAAATTCTTAATATCGATTTAATGAGACTTTTCGCAGCGCACAAAATCAATAGATCGGATAAGGAGATGTTGCTCGAGCTGATATGATCAGTCAGAATTGCATATCAAAGGCTAAAGTATCCTCAGTAATCTGCTCTCTTAGCTCATGGACTCTGTCCGCGTTAGCCAGCACTACATGCACTCTTGGTCGTAGCACATACTCTCTATGAGCAGGATGCGGTCCGTAACCTGTGATATCTGCTACATTCTCTAGGATTGCTACAACGCCCATGTCGAAGCCTTTGGCTCTGTGGGCGGTGATTGCAAGCGCAGGTCCAACTTGAAAATCTCGTAGACCTATTATGGTTAGAAACTTCTCCTAAAATACTCTAGAAGCCAGCATACCAGGAATCTTGCCAACCATCTGTTTTCCAGCTCCACAGAAGCCATCGATCTGCTCTTGGGAAACACCTGGCTTCAGTTTGAAAAGAACTGTCGAATTGTCAACAGACAGCTCGTCTCAAGGCAAAGCGGAGTGACTCACGCACATGATATACTGGCATTCTGACCACAGTTGCTGAGCAGTCGAGTGAAGAGGTGTAAAGGCGCTGAGTCTTGGTCTACCATTGCGGGGCATGATAGGTGACTTGATATAGTTGCGGGAACTAGCGAATGAAGTGTGTAGAGCTAAGCAGCATTTACATCGAAAGAAAATGGTGTGTTGGCATTAGGCATTGTCTCGTAACCTGATATAAGATACGGTCACAAGGTCAGGATTCTGGCCCATGAACTAAGGCAGCTGATACCAAAATTGAAAGAGCAAGGACACAGGCGATGTCGTGACGAGATCGGAGAGGAAAATCCGTCGATTGGATTGCACTTGTCCGATGTATGAGATGAGAATCCAGCGCTGATGTTCTTCTACGCGGACTGGAGTGAGAGCCGAATGGCAAGACATGACCGAACAGTCGTTGATATGCACCGTTCCGTCAATGGGCAAAGCCCCTACTATCCCATGGTCTGGTACTAAGTGGTGCTAATCTTTTGTGACACATCTTTCCTATGATAACCTGCGACAGACGTGCGATTATCCGACTTGGGACGAAACCTGAAGTTGATGTCTTCTTCATCTTATATTTAATTACTTTGCGCCAAGGATGGTTACACGTCTTGTTGCATTGAGCATGTAAATGGTGATGCATGAAAGGCAAGATTAGCACCACACCAGAGCATGGGATACTGATCGTTACTTTAGGGAAGCAAAGCGATTGTTCTCACCCATGACTGCAGAGCGAAAGACAAATGAGACGTAAACCAACCACATGGGAGACAGAAGGCTCTTCGTGGTTGGTCTTGAGTATTTCTTGGTTCGATGGCTCCTCTAGCTGAGGGCTCATCGAGCAAAAGGTAAGTATTAGAAAGCATTTCCGATCATTCCTGCAGTCATAGTTGGCGATTGCAACTACACTCTCCTCGTTGCGTACAGTATTTTCAACGTACCGCTACAGGCATCGATCTCCACAAGTGAGGAAAACCGACACCTCGCTTACATAGCCAATGAGAGTCGGGCCAGCGTAGATGATCTAGTCTCTCTTCTCTTGAGTTGTTCTCTCAGCCTTGCTGTTGATACCTTATTCCGGTATCATTACTGACCTCGGTGGCCCTTGCTACCATCAGCATCAAGAAGGTGCAATCTCGTTTGCTAAAGTCGTCATTAGCAACGATAGCTTGCACATGGCTCCAAAATTTCGATTTCTCTCATCGCGGCGGTCTGCCGCATGAACTGATTGCTTGCTGGGGAATGACCAATTCGATAGAGCCGACAGAAGAGTGTTAATTCGAAATTGATCCAAAGGCGGTGACCGAAGGCATGGGATGAAATGTAAAAAGTAGATCGAATTGACTGTTATCGAGTAGAAATAGTCGTCAATAGAGTACGATGGCTTGTCGGTAGATAATGTATTTGGTTCAAGGAAGCGACGAAAAAAGACATGCTACCAGTACGGTCACCCACCAACAACACAACCGTAAATTCATCCGTTCATTTGATTGCTGAAATTTCCCTTGCGGTAGCCATAAGAAGAATTAATGTCCTGCCACCTTGAACAATTCTACAGACCATAACCATAACGGTAGGTCTGAGCAACGGACCGCATTGTATGGAAAACTTTACCAGCAATATTGGAAGAGCACAGAAGATCGACCTATATTACCCGCAGATCCCTAAACTTGTCAATCACCATACGCTGTTATCGCTTTTGTCAGGACACGTGTATCTTAGACGCCTGAACGCCTTGCTTTTCAAGTCATGTATTGTACCAGCTAGTCGTGCCATTTGTGAGATCCCCGGACTCCGTGACCATACTACAAGGACAGTTCGAAGACGTGTATTGCTAAAGTCGCCCTCCGGCCGATAATTTCTGCCTCAAGTCCATGATCTGCTGCCGCTCCAGAGGAGCAAGCCTATCGATCTCTTGTTGCGGTAGACTGAGAAGTTGTTTCAGCAGGTCCTCTTGGGAAGACGGCGGCGCGGATACTTGCTGAGGAGGGGGTTGGTACATGCCCCCTTGCAGCGGCGGTGTAGGTACATGTCCCATTGAGTGCTGTAAATGTTGTGGTGGTGGTGGGTAGCCCCCATACTGCTGTTGAGGCGGAGCTGGCTGGCCGTAACCGCCCACGGGTGTCGGTCGTGGTGGTGGTATATGTTGTGGTGGGGGAGCTTGAGGGACTGGTTGCTGTGATTGTTCAATCACTCCCGCTAAAACTTGGGGCTCGATAAGGTTCATAAGCAGGAGAGCTTGGAAGATGGCGTATGAGAGTTGAGGTGCCTTCGATAGAAGCTCGGTTGCTTTTGCCGGGTCTGCCATCACAAGGCCCTTCATTTGCGAGAGGATGTCAAGCAGTTGTGGGGGTGGCAGAGTGTTGAGAGTCTTCGATATGGCATCCGGACAGGTGAGACCAGGTTCGATATCCTGTCCTGGCGGTAGCAGTGGTAAGCCATTCGGCTGTGGGGGCGGTGGTCCTGTTGCGTTGTAACCATTCTGAGGTAGAGGAGCCTGCTGTGACATCTGACCGTGCTGCGAAGTTGGTGGGTTCTGATTTTCTTCTTTGCCACCTTGATGCGAGAAGTCGACACGCAATTCTCTTCCCATTACTTCATGGCCGTTAAGGTTCCGGACAGCAGAGGCAGCAGCGTCAGCGTCTACAAATTCCGCAAAGCCGAACCCTTTCGGTCGGCCAGTGTCAGCGTCGTATACTAACCGGAAATTGACGACTTGTCCGGCCGAGCTGAGAATATGGACTATCTAACGATAATTTAGCTCCGTTGAGAATAATGTCAGGCATATCAAAGGAGCGACCTACTTGCTCCTCGGTAAGTCCATAGGGAATATTCCCTTCAGGGCGAAGATTAGCTTAGCAAACAACAGAAGTGACTCGGTTTCGTCACAGGAGCCTGAGGATTATATGTTGCTGCTACTGACCTATGAACACAGCTGACATTGAGTCAGCATTGGGATTGGGTGTTTATCATGAAGTATGGAGACACTCACTCTTCGATGGATCGTTAGCTGGCATTTTGAGGAGCAGGTTTGTTATTAACGCGCAGAGTGAGGTGAGGGTCTTATTTGACGTTAGAGCAATTTACGGTGCAGTGGAAAGCTACCTGTGGCATGTGTCGAGCTTTGTCCCATTTGCGGATTCTCACAGTCGTACCTACCCGTATCAAATTATCTCTTGGCGGCAAGGAATTATCTCCGCGTCGCTAGCTCAACTTACCCTAATGTAGTTTATCATAATCGAATGCTTCTAGCTTTGACTCCTGACAGTACTTGATCACTCCATCCGTTGTTCCTCTGCCTTTTTGTAGCCTCAAACACACCACCATCGCTATGGGTCAAGATCCAAAGGAAGCATGGAGAAAGCTCCAGCAAACTCTAGCTTCCGCGCAGCAGAGGGGCGGCGGAAATCCTTTCGGAGGTAGCCCGAGGAACCTCTTTGGTGGAGCTGGGGCTTTGATCTTGTTGGGTGGCGGCGCAGTACTTCTTTCGAATTCTCTTTTCAATGGTGAGAAGACTCCCGTCTCAATCTGCTGCGGTGTATGACTTACATATCTAGTGGACGGTGGACATCGGGCGATCAAGGTGCGTCGTTAGATGAGCCTCTAAATCAGCAAGTGGCAGCTCAAATCCTCTATAGTACACAAGAATAGGTGGAGTGGGTAAAGAGATATACAGCGAAGGTATGTAAATTGTATATGAGCGATGCTTGACTCCATAGCTAAAAAGAATGCAGGCACCCATTTCCGAATTCCATGGTTCGAGACGCCAATAACTTACGACGTCCGTGCCAAACCTCGCAACGTTGCCTCTTTGACCGGTACGAAAGATCTACAAATGGTCAACATAACCTGCCGTGTTCTCTCACGTCCCCGCGTTGAATCCCTTCCCCAAATATTTCGCACCCTGGGGACGGACTATGACGAGCGGGTTCTTCCATCTATCGTCAACGAAGTATTGAAAAGCGTGGTAGCGCAATTCAATGCCAGTCAGCTCATCACACAGCGAGAGAACGTTGCAAGACTTGTGCGAGAAAACCTTTCAAGGAGAGCAGCGAGATTCAACATCATGCTTGACGACGTATCACTCACCGTAAGTCCAAGAATTGATACACTCTTCGGCTTATTATGCTAATACCGGAATCAGCACCTTGCATTCTCACCCGAATTCACCGCAGCAGTCGAAGCCAAACAGGTCGCCCAACAAGAAGCCCAGCGCGCCGCGTTCGTGGTTGACAAAGCGCGACAAGAGAAACAAGCCACCGTCGTGCGCGCACAGGGTGAGGCTCGCTCAGCTGAGCTCATTGGTGACGCTATCAAAAAGAGCAGGAGCTACGTTGACCTCAGGAGGATCGAGAACGCGAGGAATATCGCGCAGTTGTTGCAAGAAGCTGGTGGAAAGAACAAGCTATACCTCGACGCGAACGGCTTAGGGCTGAACGTAACGGAGGCCTATGAGGAGAAGAAACCTCATTCATGAATGAGCGTTTCAGACTGGCATATCTCGATGTTTTTATTCGGACTCTTTGACTCTCTCCACCAAAAATGTATATTCTGCCAAGGGGCCCAGCACAGGCTCATTGTTGTACAAGATAGCAAACGTGATAGTAACAGGTCATTTGAAGCTTTCGGTCTTCCCCACAATCCCATGTATGCTGCGACAAAGACTGTTATGGCATCACATGCTGCAGAGATATCACATCTTCGTGTTCCCTTCGCTCCCCTCTCTCACGCTGTCAATGCATGGCACCCCACTGAGTCGCCCAAGCTGTTCTCTTGGCCCGTGTGACGCGCAACAGCTCCCGTTTCCTGCAAATGTCAGCCGTCTACTTTTTCCGCTATTCTCTCTTCTTTCAAGTACTCTTCTCCCTTCTCTTCTCGCCTCCCCTCGCCCTTTCCCCTTCCCCACTACCAAGATAATTTCTCGCCCCTCAATGAAATCTTCCTAACAGGGCAACTCACCGTTGTAGTCACCCATCCGCCTTCGGCCCCATGGGCGGATACTCCTTGCTCTCGAACTCAACCTTGGGCGTACATTCGCACCATTCAGTAACGGGATAGTGTTCCATTACCATAGGAATATGCTGGCCGCAACCAAACCACGTCGTCTTCTCTAAAAGGGAAAAACGGGGTTAGTCGGCACTGTGGATTGCTTTTTAGGTTGAAGTTGAAGAAGGAAATACCAGTGGGAACAAAAGATATCAGAGGCTAAAAGAAAAGGAAGAGGAGAAGCGGAAAGCTCATAACATGCATACGATGTAGAACTATCATGATGCAGATTGGAACGACGACTGGGGGTGGGATCGTACGAGCTCAATCTTCCGTCGACACCTTTGGTTCCGATTACGAAGGCTGATGAAAACAATGCGTACGATACATACCGCATGTTGAACAAGTTGCTTTCTTACACATCTTAGGCGTTCGTGGAAGGTCTTAGGAAGGGCTTGTAACCAAATGAGGTGTCTTTAAGGTGTCTTTAAGCAAAAGTATGAGCTGTTTACGGAGAATTTACTCCACGATTTCGCACGAAGGACTGATTTATTACAGAGATAGTGGCGATGATAGGTACTACCATACTCCGTATGAGGTCATCAAACGCGAAGCCAGTCTAACTTAAAACTTTAGAAGTACATCCTACACTTGCATTTGTCTATTTTTTTAAAGATCAGTCCACGTCCATCTCATCAAGCCATTCCCCTCCGTGGTCCATTTTCAATGGCTTCGAGAGCGCAAGCCCAATGTTTCCAAAAATCTTATCTCCAGGAGACCAGTCCCAAGCATTTCTCCTCGGCGAGGCAATGATTTCATCTTCTTGGTCGAGGTTAAAGTCGAATAGGGCGTTACCAGACGGCTCATCGAGCTCCGGGAAACCGTTTATGCAATCACTGTCGGACTTTCCGCCTTCTGGGGAAGTTTCAGGAGAGCCTTTGTCTAGATCAACAGCACGCTGCAGTGGCTCGTTGAACCAATGATCCTTAACATACAATCTTTCAGCATCGGTGTCCTCCATATCGATGTTATCTGCTAGTTCGTCCTCGGCCCAAGTATGCTGCCCGATGCCCTGGCTACCGTCGAATGACTTCATAAGTTTCTCTAGGTAGGCTGAGAGACGGGAAGCAGGTCGAATGACCTTGCTACTAGCAGCTTCAGTCAGAGAAGTCGATGTGTGACCACCTTCCTCTTCAATAGGTGAAAGTGGTGTTGCTGATTTTGCACTTCCCTGCTCTGTCGATTTCGTCAGTTTCCTGAGTGTTGAATTTGTGCTTTTCCGGCCATCTAAAGTCGTTTCAACGCGATCAGATTTGAACTCTGGCTTAGCCTGCCTAGAAAAACCACATCAGATCCAGAGCCTTCAAGTTCCGATGGAGCTGAGGTAGTTGAATGGATTGGCGCACTTGAGAGAGGGTTGGGATGATCGGTACGAATTGTGAAGGACACTGAAGGCTCTGGGCAATCTCCACATTGCCCATACAGTGGAAGACCCAAGATTGACTCGAAGGTGGGAGTTGACCCAATTTCTGCAAGCTCCGGCAGAGTGGCTTCAAGATCTTCACGAAGTCTTTCAGCGCGAGACTCAGGGCTCCAACGACACTCACTGGGGAACACGCAATCATCTTCAATCTTTTCGTGCTGGTGAAGCCTCTGGCGATACATGCGTCGTTTCCATGTGGAGTATGCTCTCCAGCCCGCGTAGTCAAACTCGCTAGAGCATGGTCTCGAATGTTTCACTCTTCCCGTTCGGCGACTGACTTCTCTGCTGCCCGAGCAGAGATAGTGACCATCATGAAGACATCGGCGTGTGGCGCCCCTGAATAAATTCCGAAGTCAGCATTAACTTCCAAGGGAACTTCTCACAAATTGAGACTGGTCGTAAGTGTACGGAAGAGGGAACTAAGCTCCAAAATTACTCACAAAGGGAAGCGCGAGTGACATTGATGACATTTCCACTTCCAGGCATCAGGTCTCGCTGGCAGAGAATCCGACGGAAATGACATTGAAGAAGTTTTTGAAGCCGCCGGTGAAATCGGCCGGTCTCGGGTCAATGATGAGGGACGAGGCCTTAGGCCAAATGGCGAGATAGGACTTGCTGGTGAAGCTGGCCCTGACGCATATTGAAGATTGGATGGCTGCAATGGAGCAAATGTCAAACTTCGAGATACCATTCTTGTGACGTTCGACCATGCGAGACGGGTCTTCGTCTTTCCAAATGCTGTCAGAGAAAGCGGCTGAATGCTTATGCTAGAGGAATTATCGAATGGCAGGTGATCCAAGCGAATGACAGGAGTACGAGCAGGGCAGAAGACCGGCTTCTTTTGGTGTATCAATACTTGGACATTAAGCACCATACACGATATGAAGAGATGCTTGTTCTGTAGCAACCAAGCTGAAGTGGGGGAAAACGACTCAAAGAGAATACGCTGCCTTTGATGTCCTTGGGGGACACGCAATGATTGATGTTCTTTGTAGTAAAAGGGGTGAAGTTTCAAAGGCTTCAACGGGTTCTTTGTTCTGGTGACTTGGCCACGACTACATCGGAACAAGTGTGAATGGCCGGTCATAGTTTATCGAACCACACTGTACAATGACGATGAATACCGACTCCAGTTATTGTACAGCTTGGTCCGCATTCTACGAAACGAAGTAGCGTATTCGGATTGGGTCTATGTCAATTTGAACATTACGCGCAACAAGGCGACGCAGTCTGCACTCTTGGAAGTCTGGATTAAAGTAATATTGCCTAAGAATTCGAGTTTAATTTTCATTATTGGACTGGAAAGGCTGATACTTATTTTCTAGTTTTGTGTGTACATGTACCGGTACCTTAGAGAAAAGCACAGCCCCAATTAAAACAAGTTTAGTCCAGCAAGAAAAGAGGATCAATAGTGCAATGGCAGGAAGCCGAAAGCGACGCTAATTGGAGTGTACGTTGTATATCTGGGGTAGGGGGTCTGCATTATATGACTATTTTGGAGGCCTGCAGGCCTAATGCCAAGTCTGTGGACGGTTTACATAAGCACACTCTGATTGGCTCGTTTGTCTTCTAACCTACCCGAGCTATCTTACTAGTAGTCAAGCCTAGTCTCACGTGAGAGAGTTGATCTCACCTTAAAGCTCGGCAATCTTTCCTCCCGTCCCGTCCCGTTCCCCGCCTTATCGTCATCGGCATCAGAATGATCAGATGGAGTCGATGATACAGTATACTACTGTACCTTAAGGTATGATGGTCACCTCTCTTTCCCAAAGAAGCAATCTGTCGTGTGATGTCATCTTCGACCATCAATATTAAGACATGGCCTTCTTCCGAGAATCCCAATTGCCTTCTACATCCTCCTTTGTTCATCTACTTCTACACCCCGCCTTGTTAGCCAGTCGTGCACACCCAGCAGTTTCTCCACTATACTCGCTGTTACCTGGATTTGACATCGACAACCAACATAATGCTTCTCGCTAATCCGACGGTCCTGCTTTCGTTGCTTGCCCTATCCGTAGAGGCAAATGTGGGGGTAAATTATCTATCTCAAACGATGTCATAACATCAGCTTATCATACATAGCTCAAAGCCCGACAAGGTGGTGTAGGCGGTGCTTCCGCGCTGGATACGGGGGCTATCGGTAGGGCTCTTCGGACCATTCCCCCCTTGTCCATTCTTCTCTATTTAGAGTTACAAGATATGCCGTCGCCGGAGTGATCCACCCCAAGATACATGTCTCGTAGCCCAAAACTTACCCGAGAACGGCGATGCTGACCCGGAATTGCCACCAGCCGCCCCTTCTGCCGCCGCCAATATTGGTGGCAGCATCTACTCAAGTGCAACCAGCGGAGCTGGTAGCCTTTCGTCCGATGCCGCCGCGGCAGGTAGCAGTGCCATGTCCGCTGGGATGTCGGCTTCCATGTCTGGTATGTCGGCTATGTCTACGGCTGCCAGCGCAGCCTCTGGCTCAGCCATGGCATCCGGCACCGCCGCTTCAACGAGTGGTAGTGGTAATGGTGGTGGAGGACAAGGCACCGGTGGCGGCGCTGGAGGAGCGATCCCCAATGGTAACGCCGGCAGTGCTGCTACTGTGGCAACTTCAAAAAGCGACAGCGGAGTTATGCCAACCGGTGCTGCCAGAGCATGGGGTGTGGGTGTCGGCGTCGCTGGCCTTGTTGGAGGACTCGTCCTCTAGATTACAGAAATGCACCATTGCGAGTATTGTTCGATGCTTCTCAGTATGTATGGTTATAATGTGGCTGGGCATGGTTGATCAAACGCTGAATAGCATGAACTTTATGGAGCTGTTAATTGATCCAACCCTTGGGAGATGCAACGTGCAGCTCGGTTCAGCGTGAAGAGTATATAGACCATGTGGAGCTGATTTCGGTAGTGACCCTCCATTCATTCATTCCTATTTCATTCCTTCAACGTTCCTGATACCAGCCAGATTGCCTTGTTTGACCCTTTTGATTGTCAAAGCGGCAATGAGCGCAGCACCAACGCCTGATCCATCCTCGGCGGGGAGAATGACAACTTTATCCTTTGTCCCTTTCGGCCAATCCAGCATCTCCCTTAACGCTAGCGCACCTCGAGCCTTGAAGTGAGGGTATTTATTAAAAACACTTCCATCTGCGCCAACATGGCAAGTCTCTATGTTTTTCTTCTTACAGATGGCCGCGACGCCACAAGCTGATAACCTTGCTGCTCTCGTGCCAATGAGTTCTGCGAGCCGGCGACACAATTCGAGTTCGGGTTTATTGGCTTTGACGCCAAGCACGCGATGCATCAGATCACCGGTTTCAGATAGATTCTCGAAGGGATCCTCTTCGATCATTGATAGAAATGACGCATCCAGCGTATATGCTTTCCTCAATTTACTGATGTCTTGATTTTCAAATACTTGACAATTTTTGTTATCGTGTAGATCTACTAGCACGAGCCGAAAGAGTTCGCCAAGGTAAAGACCTGCAATCATCTTCTCGAATGATTGCTGACCAGGGCGAGGAGAATCGTTGTCGATGATCACGTCGTAAGGTGTTCGAGGTAAGACAATATGTTCATTGTCAAAGGCGCCGTACTCGCAATTGATCGCGATAGGCATGTCAGGGGGCAGATTGTAGTGCGCGATCTTAGGGACAGATCCACAATTCTCCATGTAAGCCGCATTGCAGCCTGTGCCGAAAATGCAACCAATTTGCATTCTGTCGTCTGTGTAGTGCGAGGCGATCAAGGTACCAGTAGTGTCATTGATGAGTGCACCAAGTTTGATGGGCAATTTGCGCCTCTTAAGCGCATTTTCGAATAACTCTGCAACATCTTTGCCTTCAACGCCCGAGATGTCAAAGCCTTTTGTCCACCGCTGCAGTATACCGTGGTCAATGTACTCCTGAGTTGCTGGGTATGAAAACGTAAAACCAAGCGGTATGTGTTCTTTCATGTCTTCAAGTTCTTCGACCTCGTGATGATATTCGATGAACTGCTGGATACAGTCGGCTATGTATTCCCAAAGTTCATCGGAACTACCAGTCTTCAGTTCTTCGGGCATTTTGTATTTCGACTGTATTATCTCGAATTCGCCCTTCTCTTCCGGAAGGATGATCTCACAAACTCGAAGGTTCGTGCCGCCCATATCTAATGCGAGGAACGTTCCCTGCTCATGGCCATCAGGGTAATCCATGACCCAGGTCGGATTCATAGGCTACAATGAAGCACTTAGTATCGTCCTAACAACCGCATGAAATTTATATGACTAACAATGCTACCGCCTTCTTTGCTAAGCCCTTGACAAGCATTAGCAGCCGGGCTCCTCACATGTCAGGACAAGCAGGACGTACCCTTTTCCAGCTCTTTCACGAAATGATTCATCACCTCTTTCAGCTTCGCAGCGTCGACCGTGAAAAGGCGTTCTAATTCTTTAATCTGCTCGAGGAGGTCTTTTGGCACATCGGCCATCGACCCTATCACGTCGGCGTCAGTAAAAGTTCTCTGCTGTTCTCTGACATGGCTTACCCCTCCGAGACGGCTGTCTCCTTGGTCCAAAAGCCGGCATCTTCGCGTTATTTCAATAAGGACGCTGATAATGTGCACAAAGTCTAGGTTAGGCCGTGCCCTTTTTTTTCTTTTTTTTTTTTTTTTTGGGTGTGGAAGGGGTTATGGAGCTTCAGGATCTATTGACCGAGCTTCTGTGAGATACGGGACTGGATGCGGCCGGGCAGAGAACTTTGTCACTTAGGACGTAGACTTTGCCAGCCTCGAATGGCGTTTGAGGTCGGTTCTTCTCTATCCAAACCGATGGTTTGCGTGCCAAGAATTTGGTATGACTGCGCTGCTGGTAATAGAGAGGAATGACTGGTAAATCTGATGGGTGAATTGAGACACCTGGACTAGATTCTGCTGCGCAATAACAGATCTGGCAATTGATACACGTAAGCTAAAAAGTCAGTGGTAGGTAAGGTAAATGCCTGGTGTTTTCGAGTGTGCAGCCCCACCCGAGGGACACCTCGGACGGTCACTGCACAGATAGGCTTTCGGCCCAGTTGTCCGCCTCGGCGCCTAAAGTTGGCTCGATTGGGAAACCATCACTGGCGTGGAGATTGTCTACGTGCATACACTGGGTGCTTGTCGCAGGATACAACCTACAACCGATGAACGCCTGCAAAATTCATTATTGGTATCACCAACAGATCTGCCTTCGGCTCAGGCCAGTTGCAATAGCATGCCGCGTAGCTTCATGAGATCCACCAGGCCATGAGTGAAGCAAGCGCCCTTGCTTTGTTTCCCATTGATGCAGTGTGAGATAGATCGAGCTCGAAATTGCTAGTCAAACGAAGAGAGCAGACAGAGCGAGACTAGCCGAGAGAGAAGACAGAGAGTTTATGCGTGGTAAAACGGAAAAAGAGAGCAACCTAATGTGATCTTGATTATCTCGGTAGGAAAGTGCCAGGCAAGCGGCAGGTAATATCTAAACATTCGAGCCTGTGACCTAGTGAACAAATGCGCTACAATAATGTTGTATAAGGGAAGGATTCTGACGATTGCTACTAACGCTCCTACATCGAATCAGACTTTCCATATCTCTATGAATCTGTCGGAGATGATGCCGGTCTTGGGTAGATGTTTGGAAGTTGGAAACCGAAGCAGTTGATCGCATTGTGACGGCGTTAATATGTAAAACATTGTTCGAAATAGAACAAAGGACTCCAGTGTCGAAAGTCAATGAGATTGATCGTAGGCTGAGATCCCATTGGAGAAGGGAGCCGCTTTTTAAGCGAGCTACGAGTACGTACAGTGGTACCGGCGCGTCTTGACGTGTGTACCCAAATCCCTGTCTTCAAATTGATCCCTTTATTGATTCTCCCGATTGTGCAAACACAAAGAAACTCTTCACGGCTGAAGTGATGAAGCCTTTGTCTTGCCTTTCCTACTCCTCCATCCTCACCTATCAACAATGACCTTCTTTTACTCTACGCCCTCAACTCTCACCCATCCCTCCGTTCGACGTTACACTATGATCCACTGACGACTCAGGTAGTCGTGACAAAGTCCTAGGAGTCCTAGTTACCTCTTTTACGACTGCTCTCCATCGAGCATCCAACCTCACCACCAAGTCATAATTCGGTAGAGCTTCGAGCTCGCCAGCTGCAGAAAGCCCCGGAGGCTATCTCAGGAATGTCCGCCTCTGAGAGCGCAAGTGCAAGTGCAAGCACTGCTACTTCAGGTCTTGCGGTACTTGACAATGGTGCCGGGAAAGGGCAGGCCTCTCAGGGAATCTCTCTTTCTACTTTCCTTGCATCACTCGCTGGAGGCCTGGCAATATTTGGCATCGAATTTCTTCTCTTCTTGGTCCTAAAGGGCAAATTCTCTCGAATATAGTGAGTCTTTATACTTCCATTGGCAACGAAGTCTAGTATTGACCACCAATATAGTCAACCTCGAACATATCTCGTCCCGGAAAAAGAGCGTACTAAGGCGCCCCCTAGCGGCCTTTGGCAATGGGTTCTACCCGTGTTTAAGACATCCAACTCCGACTTCATACAGAAATGCGGGCTGGATGCCTACTTCTTCCTCAGATACTTGCGTACCCTGTTGAAGATCTTTATACCGCTAGCACTGGTCATCCTACCTATTCTATTGCCTATGAACGCTGTTCGTGGCAGGGGCGACCACTTCGCTACCGGGATTTACTCTAATAGCACAGCTTATTCAAATGTCTCGGGGCTAGATCAGCTTGCGTGGGGTAACATTCACCCGAACAAGAACCATCGCTATTGGGGCCATCTGGTTTTGGCTGTCTTTGTCATTGTTTACACCTGTTTCGTGTTTTTTGATGAGCTACGGGGCTATATACGCTTACGACAAGCCTACCTCACCTCGCCTCAGCACCGACTTCGCGCTTCAGCAACCACTGTTCTCGTCACAGCCATACCAAGGAAATGGTGCACCTTCGAAGCGTTGAACGGACTTTATGACGTGTTCCCTGGTGGTATACGAAACATCTGGATCAATCGCGATTTTGACGAGCTCAATGAAAAAGTCAAGCGTCGAGACAAGCTCGCTCGTGCGCTAGAAGGAGCGGAGACCACTCTCATCAAGAATGCGAAGAAGGCTCATCTCAAGAAATTGAAGAAAGAGGCCAAAAAAGCCGGGAGTAAAGAGACGAAAGAGAACGCTATCAGGCAGGAAAAGCTTGCCGAGGAGAAAGGTACAGCCATTGCAGATACTGGTGGTATTAGCGCCGGAAACCCCCATCAAGTTCGGCATACCATAGACGAAGCACTTGACCTCTCCTCGGGTGAAACCTCACGGGAGCAGTCACCCGCTAGGACTCACGAGAAACCACTGGTACCAATCGCTGTCGTTGGGGAGGGGCTGGAAGCCGTCGGACACGGTCTTGGCACTATTGGCAAGACAGTCTTCGGAGGTTTCAAGAAGGTCGGCAAAGACGTCGACAATAGGTTGGAGACTACTGGAGGCTTCGTAGCTGACACTTCTAACCCTGATCTGACGAAAGCCAAAAACTCTAGGCTCTCGGGTTCCTCGGGCGTACAGTTGGATCATCATCAGAGCGCAGCAGTCGACGCCAGTGCCCACAAAGAAGAGGTGCATCTACACCCATCAAGATGGGAAGATCAAACCAGTATTACTCGTGGCAAGTCTGACGAGACTATTCGCCCAGAAGGCTCAGAAGGTAAGCAGTACCTCCGAACCCCCGTCAACCGTTGTTTACTTTGTCACTTACCGTTGCCCCCAGGTTATGACGGTGCTCGTGACGAAGCTCGCATGATCCAAGCAGGCATAGAGCTTCGTGACAACCCCCAGCAGTTGGGCAAAGCCAAGAGTACCAACTCTAGGCGCAAATTCTGGAAACCTAACCAGAACGTTCCTTTCGGTATCCCTAGCCCAAGACCGCACGGTTACGAGGAGGATGAATTTCCGCTCAACAGACCAAGTCCAATAATACCAGGGGCGAACCCGCAGGCTACAGTCAACGGTCAAGAGCCCTTCACAAAATCAACATCCAACGAGGCTATAAACAAAAAGCTACATATTCCAATCGTAGGGAGTTTCATGGAGAAGACAAGCAATGAGATCAAGCGTGACGACTACCCCAACGCCGTGAACGAAGACTATGACCCTAATTCCGGTGCACCAGTGTGGAAGGAGTACCTCAAGGAGAAGGAGCGTGAGACCATGAGATTGCCTATTTTTGGGTGGGAGTGGATGCCTTCATTACCGATAATCGGTAGAAAGGTAGATACTATCGACTACTGTCGCAAGGAATTGGCCCGCCTGAATCTTGAGATTGAAGAAGATCAGAAAGATCCAGAGAAATTTCCGTTGATGAACTCAGCCTTTATACAATTCAACCACCAAGTAGCTGCACACATGGCCTGTCAAGCCGTCAGTCATCACACTCCGAATCAGATGGCCCCAAGAGTTGTTGAGATATCGCCCGACAATGTGCTTTGGGACAACATGTCGATCAAGTGGTGGGAAACCTACATTCGCACGGGTCTAGTGATCATCGCGATCTGTGCCCTTGTTATTGGATGGGCGTTTCCAGTGACCTTCACTGGCCTTCTGTCACAAGTCAATTACTTAACAAGAACCTTTAAATGGCTTGCATGGTTAGGTCGTGCGCCTCAATGGGTACTCTCCATCATCCAAGGTATTCTTCCTCAAGCGCTTTTGGCTGGGCTACTAGCCCTATTGCCAGTCATACTACGACTCCTTGCCAGAACTCAAGGCGAACATACCGGCATGGCAGTGGAGCTCTCTGTGCAGATGTACTACTTCGCTTTCCTGTTTGTGCAGGTCTTCCTTGTTGTTTCCATTTCATCGGGGATTTCTACCGTCATCAAGAAGATCTCGGACTCTCCCAGCAACATACCTTCAATTTTGGCTACCAATCTTCCAAAGGCCACCAACTACTTCTTCTCTTACCTCCTGCTGCAAGCTTTGTCTGTCAGCGCCGGTGCTCTCGTCCAAGTGGGAGGCCTCTTCAAGTGGTTCGTTCTGTCACCATTACTTGATAATACCCCAAGGCAGAAATGGACGAGGCAGACAAAACTACCCGATATGCAGTGGGGTACATTCTTTCCCGTCTACACTAATTTGGCTGCCATCGGTATGTAAAGCATCCACACAATCCGGGTCTTCTGGCTAATCGGTAGCAGGTTTGATTTACTCGGTCATTAGTCCTTTAATACTCGTCTTCAACATCATCACTTTCAGCCTCTTCTGGCTGGTGTATCGGTACAACACACTCTATGTCACCAAATTCAGGTTTGATACTGGTGGTCTGTTGTACCCAACAGCAATTAATCAGCTCTTTACCGGGCTGTATGTCATGGAATTATGCTTAATCGGTTTATTCTTCCTTGTCCGCGACGCCGATGAAAACGGCCACGCAGTTGGGACGCCGTGCAAAGGTCAGGCTATCATTATGATTATTTGCCTGATTTTCACGGTTATCTTTCAATACCTCCTCAACAAAGCGTTTGGTCCGTTGTTCCGCTATCTCCCAATCACCTTAGAAGATGAGGCAGTCTTGCGGGATGAGGAGTTTGCCAGAGCGCAGGAAAAACGGTGGATGCTTGACGAGAACGAGCAAGAAGGTGATAATATCCATGACCTGCTCGAGGAGCGCCAACGTCGTTCGGAAGAAGAAAGTAGACGGGCAGAGGAGATCGAGTTGAAGGAGATTGAGACTCGCAAAGGACGGGGCAGGTTAGATCCGAGAAATCTAGGAAAAGTCGTGCCCGGGGCTATGACCAATTTCATTCCGAACAAGGGCTCTTGGGCCGACCGATCGCGCAATGAGACGGTCAAAGGTCAGTCACAACAGGGCAAACGTAGGACTCAAAACCATCGTCATCCGCCCAAGCGCAGAGCAGCAGATTTAGAGGCACAAAAGACGGGCAGCGAGCGGATTGGCGAAGCTCTATTTTCGGGCCTCAACGATGAAATCGAAGATTTGACGCCCGAAGGGCGCGACAGGCTGGTGCGACGTGCCTTCCAACATCAAGCGTTGAGGGCGAAGAGGCCGGTGATCTGGATACCTAGGGACGAACTGGGAATCAGTGACGACGAGATTCTGCGCACGCAGAAATTGTCGAAGCACATCTGGATTAGTAATGAATACACCGGATTGGACGGTAAAGGGAGGGTTGTGTACAGAAGGAGTCCGCCTGATTTCTCGGAGGTGGATTTGATTGAGCTGTAGTATAATATCAGGCATTCCCCTTGGCTTATTGAAGCATCCTGAGCGTAAGGATATCCACCCTCCGTTTGGTAGAGAGGTCGTACATAGTAGACTACATAATAGGATGGAACTGCATAACCATTCGCTGTCCTTTTCTTCTTACGATTATACCAAAGCCTTGCTTCAATTCCTTCGGTTGTCAGACAAGGTATATCCATATCTGACTATTCGATAAGCTACCATGTCCGTATGTACAGGTCCAGCATAGTTTAGAAGGTCCACCGTTGCCGAGCGCCGAACACCTACTGGATCCTGGGATATCTTGTCGCATCATCATTACCGCCCCAAAAAGATCCGAACACTCCAGGTCAAAAGAATTAATCCAGCACGGCCCCAAACCAGCTCTCCCACTTTCTTCCAGTTGACTCATATGTGAACCCATCATTAATGTTTTTGCCCTTTCTCCCCAAACCCGTTGCCCTTTTGCTCCAAATTCATATTTCTCGCCATTGTTTTATAAATCTGAATCACAACATAATCCACGATAACGTCAAGTTTTACCCCTTCTTCTCAGCCCGTAGTCCTGCGCCTGTAATTCTTTGATCAATCTCCGGCTCTCTTCATCCGCGATGCCGTCCATACTGCCCCTCGACTTCCCTATTGCTGCCTCCATCTTCCGCTCGCGTCCCCCGACCATGATTTGTGCCACCTCATTTTCACCATTAGTGGAATTCGTCGTTATAGGACTCGTCTCCTTGCCCAACGCTATAACCTCACTTAGCAGACTAACGGCCCTTCCGCCATCATTGGTTGGTAAAGTGTCGTTGACGGAGCTGCTACTATCTCTACGGGGTGCTGACTCCGGCGTGTATCTTTGAATCTGCTTCGGATGACGTGATGAGTGTCGAGAAGAGCTAGCGGACGGTGAGGGCGGTGTCCGGCTGGCGTCAGCGTGAGAAGACGCCGGCGGCGAAACTAGAGAGGCCGCTGGGACTGAAAAGGAGGAGGACATGTGTTCCAGTGCTGGATCGATAGGGAAGTCTTTCTTAACGGTAACCGTAGGGGAGCAAGTAATCTGAACCTCATTTGGCTCATCTTCAAGTACCCGCTCCGGAATGTCTAGTGAAGATATTTGAGGAACCGTGGTACAGGATCTAGCCCCCGTTGCTGGCGGATGAGCGGCGACATAATCCGATTGGATTTTTGGATTTTGCAAATCAAGATGAGGCATGGACTCCGCCGCCGCTTGCATTTGATCAAAGGCAGAGAAGATCGCTCTGGGCTGACCTGGGGGTTGCGTCTCCGCGGGAAACGACTCTTCCACCATACATGTGGTTGGTACCGCGACCATGCTCGCAGTAGGAGCTGGATTTGAAGGTGATTCAAACAAATTTTGAGTAGCAGGTGACGGTAGCGTATTGCTTGAATTTCGCGACCTTTTCGCAGCCGGGACTTCAACACCGTCGCTCTCCGTTTTACGACGTTTGTTTGCAGCTGCAGGCCTTGGGATAGCTGCTTCGCGAGCCTTGACAGGATCTTCATTCCCGTACTCATCGTGGATGCAACGCCGCTAGTGTTAGATGTGAGCTGAATCATTCAGTATCTACCGACGAGGAAAGAACAAACCTTGCTTTTGCGGCAGTCGTTACAAGCCTTGGTTCTCCCTCGTGAGTGTGGTGCGTTTAGCGAAAGGACAGAAAGCCCATTGACCGGCCCACCAGCTATTCTATGCTCGAGCCGTAGCAGACCAGCTCCTGAAAGATGGGTCAGCATTTTGGGGGCACTAGCGATCTCCTCTGGAGTTTTGAGTAAGTAGTTGCCATCCTCGGACTCGACGGTTCTGCTATCGTCCAAGAACGTAGCGTCTTGCTGGAGATCAGTAGTGTCACCATCGGCCTTTGCACCCGCTTCTCCGTCAAGAGTTTCCAATGGGACATGGTCGTCTGCGCTGTTGGCGCTAGCATTGTTAGCCAGGTCCATCAAAGCATCAACCTGAGAGCCTGACATTGGCGGCGCTGCGTCAGGAAGGCGCGTGGGAGTCTGCAGGTCAGGGTAGAGGATATCCCTGGTGTCCTTGTGTTTGCATGCCCGCCGCCTTTTCCTACAAGACTCGCAAGCCACTTTTCGATGGGAGTTGGAGGCTGGGGCGGAAGTCATTCGACGCTTCCGGGGAGAGGGGGAGTCGGAGAGGCCGGTTGGGATTGCAGCGGCTTGCGGGTTCAATTGGTTCTGTTGAGACTGCATGCGGGCTGATTGTCGGCGTGGAGCGTGGAGGGCGGCTTCTCGGTCCAGCTTCTTCTGTGCAGCGGCGCTCAGTTTGGCGGCGGATTCGGGCTCGGGGATCACGTGCGGATAGGCCCAAGAGGGAATGGTCTCATTGCCCCGCTTCCAGGCGCACCAGGCCGCGAACTTCTTGGCCACTTCCAGCGGCTCGCCATGAGCCCGTGGTATCGATCGTTTCACTGCATTTCGTGTTTCTTGCGTGATGCCGTCGTTGATGCTGCCCAGGTCGATCAACGCCGTCCTCAACAGATACCGCGTGAGGTCGGGAAGACCCTCGAGTTCGGCTTGCGAGTAGTACCGAGCGTGGTAGTTCCCCAAGCCGGATTTCGAGTTCTCGCCCCAGTCATCGAACTCGTGGTGTGCAGGCTGTTCGCGGTAGAAGATCTCGCCTTCCTGGAGCAGTTTCTGAACAATACTGGGTAGCGGGTCTTCCTCCATATAACGAAAAGCCGTATACCAGTGGATCTTCTGGAAATGTGGATATCGGAATTTCCTCGCCACTCCTGTAGCTTTCTCAATCTGAGAAATTCGAAGCTGCATGCCGAAATTCAACCGCGTGAGAAAATTACCGCCAATGACAAGACTATCTTCCGGCGTCCAGACAGCATGGATCCATCCAGCCGGAATGAACATTGTATCTCCCTCGGAAAGGTCAACGCGGTAGCATTCTTTCGTTTGATCGCCCAGAAAGGTCCAGTTTTGCGCGGGTGATAGACACCATTCCTCGTATTTCTTCAGATGCTTCTCTTTCGGAGGGATGAAGAAGAACGTCTTCCTGCCTTTCAAAATGTGGTAGAAAACAGAAGAACCACCAAAATCAATGTGAAAGTCGGTAAAGCAATCCGCGACCGACATTAAACAATAGAATTGAACTCTTGGGATCTCCCCTTTCGCTTGCAGCTCAGCAGGCCACACTGAGTCTTGAAGGTCAAGGTCTCGCACGATCTGAGGCCTTCGAATCAATCGCCCAAGCTTGCTCTGTGAGACCTCAAGACTTATGACGTTTCGAACGATCTTGTTGCCCTTGCTTTCGTAGTAATCCGCCCAACGTCTCATGTTCCATTTTTTCCCCTCCCCGTTCTGTGACTTCACATCGATGACCTCCACTTTCTCTTCAGGACCGTACAGTTCAGCTACCGCTCTTACGGTCAAGTCGTGCGGCATCACCATGTCTAAGGCATCTTGTCCGTCGTCAGGCACAAATGTGGATTCAGTCTCGGCCAGACTCCAATCTTCAGGGGCGGCATCGGTGACCAAGGCATCAGAATGAGGGTTTTGCTCTGAGATTGAGGGCCTGGGCGCTGATTGATTGGTACCGGCACGGTGACGTTGGTTCCAGGTGGCTGGTACCACAATCGGTTCCTTCCATCCATAGCCTTTTTCGAAATATTCTGCAGTCACTAATTCTGGTCGAATACGAGCAAAGGTCTCGGGGAGAAAGGTGATAGTCCCTTCTTTGATAGGTTTAATGTAGTGATGTTCTGGTGTTTCATCAGAGGTCTTAATCACGCCTTGGTGAAGACCTGCGTAATCGATAGCACTGTGCGCGCGGGTTGACTTGCGGACGAATGTCGTGGGTCCGTGGACTGTTCTGCAATTTCGACATCGGAATTTGTCGACTCCTCGTACCTCCCGCTCATTCTTGAAACCTGCGCAAGCGAAATGAAACCAAGACTTGCAGGCATCGCAACTAATCCAAGACGTAGAGTTATTGTCGGTTTCGCCATCTACAGTGCTCCTGCTGAAACTGCATGCTGCACACACAGCCGGTACAACGGCCTGAACAAGGCTTTTTCCAGCGTCATGAGTAGAAGAGCTCTCTTCTGGTGTTGTACCCACCTTTTCTGTCCCACGCTGACTGTCCTGGTGGGAGGATGTTCGGATAGCTGTAGCTATATTCGACTGTTCTAGGCGTTCGAACCCAGGATCCCCTTTACGTCTATCCATGGGATTCATGAAGCCATAGTCGTCAGACGCGTTGGGATCATCAATATCAACATTGCTGGTCTTAACAAGGAGCTTGGGATTGTCACAGGTAGTATCTTCTCGGCTCGAGCTGATTCCAAGGACATTCATATTTAGTTCGGGTCTCTTTTCCTTGTCGTGTGTTTTAGGGGTTTCCACAGTTATTGGTTGTGGCGACGCTTTGGCATCTGCAGTCGTGTGAGATACCGCTTCCTGGCAATCAGGTTCATGATGTTGCGCTTTCAGCTTGTTTTCAGTATTCGTCTCGCGCGAGCAGCTTGCAGTATCGTTGGGCATTTGACCTATCTCCAAAGTGGTCAGGTCCGTGGGTATTGCAAGTACAAGCGGTGGCTGCACAGCGGCGTTGATGTGCTCAGGACGCTCGCTAGCAACGACCACGACATTTGAATGATTTCCTTCCGTGACTTCATTGTTTCCGTTCGCAACCGTGTAGCTTGAAGCGGCTTCGGCGTATAGAGGGCGGCGGGAAGCGCCTTGACCTTCTGTACCAACGTCTTGCGTGGAAGAAATTGTCGAACGTATTTTACAAGATCCCGTAAGCCTGGGCGAGACTGCTTCGTCGGACCTCTGGTGTTCTGTTCGACGTGGCACGGCGAACCTTGCCTCTTGTGCGAAGTTCAAGAGGAGTTCAGCCTCAAGCATCCTGCTATCCGATGATTGCCCGTAACTTGTAACGGGCCTTACTCCATGGCCCATGCTAGATCGGCGGAGTTCAGGAGAAGCTGGTTTCTCAGACCTCGCGCGTTTGGCCGGGCGCTCTGAGTGTCCATTGTCGTTCATGAGCGTCAGGTCCTCCCGGAGATTCGCGTCGTTGCTTCGACTTGGTTGGAGCGGAGAAGCATATGAGCCTGTTGACAACGCAATTGATGCAAATGCGTCCATCGTCCCTTGAGTATGACTTCTCTTACTCTCATAGAGATTATCTGGGGCTGTCTGAGGATATGATCGTTTGCGATTGTTGTTCCGAGCGTCGTTATTGAGCCACTGGGGCCCATTGTGCTCCGACGTAGCGTCATATCTTGAATCGGTTGTTGGCGATATAGACTCAAAGGCATCTCTCGGAGGCGAAGGCGTACGGTAGCGCGGTGGACGACCGGTCAAGTCCTGCTTGAAAGATCTCGAGGCCATGGCGGCGTCTGTAAGTGATGAAGGCGCGGCGCGGGGAGAATGAGCGAGCAACGTGCGATGCTGCGCAGTGTTTTGGCGTCTGCTATACGAGTCAAATTGGGGTGGTTCATCGATTCCGTACAAATGATCACAAAGCTCTTTCGCGAATGCAAACAACTAAAGAGCAGATGTAGGGAGTTGCGTCGGAGGTACTCATAGAGGGGGTGCCGGTCAATACAGTAATTTAGCGCCTTCACTTTTCTATCGCCCGATCAAGCGGCTTCATATTCACTGCTTCACACTTTCTCCATTGTCGTGCTCTGCATGACTTCATGCGAGAACAATCATTACTGATGCGTATCTATAAGTTCTGCGGTCCAAAGTTCACGAAGACGCGATTATGCCAGAATCACCGAGGTTGAGGTGTTTAGCCTTGGTTTCTCGACAGATTCCTCTCTACATCACGAGGAGCTATAACGGTCAGTCTACAAGCATTGAGATGCAGCCAATATGGGACAAACAGACTGTGTCGTGGGAACAAGAGCCTTTGTTCGTCATTGTATCGATCGCACACCAGTATCTGACGATTTCTAAAGATTATTGGCCTTGTTATCACGTTGCTCTCACAGGCTATCTCGTGAGCGAGTCATCACCCGGAGGGACTATTCGGTTGTAAAGAGACCATTGAAACTTCTTAAATCATGGCTTGCAAATGGATGACTGCCTTGGCGAAAAGACTCTTTTAATGCCTTAGCTACGGATCTCCCACAATCGTATCTTGCCTTGCTCGTTTCCTATAGCTAGAAAATCTCCTCCTGAGCTCCAAGCTACGCTACTCACTCTACCCAGCGGCGTTCCTGCGGTTGGCCAATTCCTGTAGACGGTACATGAAGGTAGGTGGACCAGTCTCAAAGCATCTCTTTTCCATCTGCTAGCCATACACAGAAGCTGTCCATCCATAGAGAACTCCAAGTGGCTGGTTGGCGTGACCAGTTGGTCAAATGCCCTGAGTGGTTTGGGCTTTTCTGGCACCGAAGTGTCCCATGTTCGCCGGTCATAGACGTTGACAATGCCAGAGGAGCTGCCGACCGCGACCCATCTATCTCCACCCAAACGTGCCGGGCCAGCTTTTTGGCCGCCGATGGCCATGACGGTGGTCCCCACCGCACCCTCGTCGACCCAACGTGCCACAACTCGTTTTTCTCGGCCATCCCATTCAACAGCTTCGCCGCCTTTGCCTAAGATACACATACCCTCGCCGTCGCCCCACCATCCAAAGTCCGCTACCCCACCTAACCCTTCAATGCGGGCCTCGGCAAGCCATTGCCCGGTATGGGCGTTCAATACATTGATCACACCTCCCCCTTTACGCTCTGTCCCAATAAGCCCCATCCATCGTCCGCACGGACTCAGCTTGAAGCGTTCCATGCTTTTCTGTTGATCATTATGACCATAAATTCGCGAAACTCTTTCTACCCTACCGGTCGAAAGATCCCAGACATGAAAGAAGCGGCGTCGAGCGGAGAAGAATATCTTGGAGCCAGATGGCGGGAGGAATTTAGAGGTATATAGTGGGGTCTGACGAAGATGCAGAGACGTCAAGAGAGGGTTTGGAGCCGGCGGATGTGGGGAAATGTGGTGAAGAGAGAGCATGGAGGATGGTCCGCTAGAAAGAAGAAGAGGATGAATAGGGTGGAACGCTAGCGAGGTTATTGCGGACTACAATCACTCGGTGAGCTTGGTCGGTCAATGTAGGGTTCAACTTACCAGCTGAGCGTCACCGACGTCTTTAGTACGTTGAATGTCGATAACTTCCGGTCTTAATTTCTGCCGGGTAGAACGAGCTGATGTCGTGGTGTCAAGAATAGACAGCGTATTTCCCATCAGCTTCGTCAGAGGCTGTGCAGACAGTTCTTCCGGTTCAAATGGCATGTCGCTTGCTGGTCCATCACTCTCGGAGCTCACAGAGTTATCCGAACGGCGCCTTCGCCATTTGCGAACCTTTTTCCGTGACAGAGGGTCCGCCCACTCCGGGACAGGATACAGTCGCTGAAACTGCTGCCTTAGCCTTTTGGTATATTCTCTACCATCCACCAGATCTTCGGCTTCGGTGAATCTTAGTTTGCGTAGTCGAGGGTTTGAAGCTAAGGAAACGACGATGCGCTCATCGTCGCTATCTGTCCACGCCTGAACACCCTCTTCATCCCTGTAATTCTTATTGTCATGTTTAGCTTTTGTTATTAAGTGTGAATCCCCGATAGATAACGGCGCAGAATCAAAGAAAAAGAGCTGACGGGGTTAGCGATAGATGTCGGTGAAAAAGACGACTGAGCGGACATTTGCATCATCAACACCTTCTAATCCATCCTCTGATTCCGGTCGAACCTCAAACCGATTTTTCTCCGCGCCTTGTGCTTCGCAATGTCTTGCGAATGAGCGGGACCGATCTGTACTTAGCCCTGCACGAAAACCTGCATCATCTCCGAATATGAGCTTTTCAAGTTCAAGCTCAGTCTCATCCTTTTCCCCGGAAACATCGCTCTCGAAGCCATTGTAGCTTTCAGATAGTTCATCTTCACTCGAATGAGGGGTTTGAGGGATATTGTCGGCGTCGGTAGCCGACTGCTGTGTGTCTCTTTGAGCCATACTGTTGTATCCATGAAAAATATGTGCCCAAGGCGAGCCCGAGCAAGGGTACCGATTACGTTATCTTATCTTAGGGTTATCACCACCAGTGTTCCGTTAGGGTTGAATTCAATGGATGAGACAATTGGTGAAGAAATGGTTTTTCAAACCCACTACAGACATTGTGGTGTAAGCCTTCTAATATAGGTACAATGAGCTTTTCTCTTGTATGCTAATAAGCCTGTGCATAGGATGACTGGGTATGAAGTTATCAGTTCTAGTAAAATTGGTGGTGATCTACTAAAAATGATATATGCTCTACATTTCTATCAAACCATGGAAGAAAAAAACGTGAACAAGCGTCTAAAGTTGTTATTTACTCATAGACCCGATACATGATTTACTTGCTTGCTCTCAGCATGACTATGTTCAAATGGATAGATCAAGTGTTGAATAGACCATGGCTTTGATGCTTTTACTGTTGAGATCTGTTCAATGCTCGCTTGGAATTCAGACACTGAGACAAATAGCGCATCCTTATACTCAGTGATGATGCTAATTGAAGCTGGCCTCTAGCATTGAGGCCTCTTTCTATGGTGATTAATATTCAGACACTCTGACACCGATGAATTCAGGTGCTAGGCTCAGAGATCTATGCTTGGCTGGATGCATGAATCAAAGGATGAAAGAAATGATGTTAGAATCATCATACATTTCTCTTCATTGAACCGAGGATATCAAACATTTATAGCCATAGCCAATCTGTGCTTGCAGTCCGGTTTCTATTATAGAGACAATGCAGATACATCCTCTTGCCCCCTTCAAATAGGCTGCCATAGTCCCCATGATCGAACAAAAGAAATATTCTTCCCTAGCAGAAGGTATCTCCAACCCCTTCTGCCCCCTTGTGCTACGCCTGACGCCCTAAACGCCCTGCTGATCGTCCTTGCCTGGAAGTAGATATGCTATTGCTGAAGCAGTTGGGCCTAAGCCTTTCCACCTCGCTTGGCACCCTTGCCATCGGTACCTCGAATCTTCTTCGTACCAGCAGCCTAGAGATAGACAACTGTTAGCTGTTGTCGTAGAACCGGTAATGCTTTACCATTCAGGCAAGCACCGAAGGGTAAGCATACCTTCTTGCCTGGCTTGCCCTGTACAACTCCAGCCACATACTCCACGGCACCCTCGGCCTTCTCTAGAAGCGTAGTGTCACGCTTAGTGATAGGCTCCTTCTTCTTCGGCGTCGTCTTCTCCACGCGCCCCTTTGCAACCTTCTCTTTGGCGGGCGCCTTCTCCTTGGTCTCCTTTTTGGCTCGTGGCTTGCTGGTATTGGCCTTGGTGCCGGTGACTTTCTTTTCGGTCTCCTTCTTTGCCTTTGTAGCAGTGGCCTTGGTCTTCTTGGTCGCTTCACTAGCAGCTTTCTTGACCTTGGTCGTGGTTGACGGAGCTTTCTTCTTCGTCACGCGCTGCTTGGTGGGGGCAGAGGCATTCAGCTCGGGAAACTTGCGGGGACGCGAAGTCCCATCGGCAGAGCGGGTTACTGCCATAGCGCAAAATATGATGAGATACTGAGGATTGTCAGTGTGCGTCGAGGCGCGGTGTCGAGATCTGAACACTATAAGGGGGGAATAGGAGGAGCAGGGAAGAGCAAGCGAGCAGTACGACAAATGGCCCATATAGTGACCTTATCCGGAAACCAAAAGACACATGAAATGCGAAGGAATAATCCGTTCAAGGCGAAGGGGAGTGATGACCATCGACTTTGCAGAATCAACAAAACCGCACTCGCGCCTCATAGCATTGACGTGAAAGTTCTCTGCTTACCTTCCTAGTTTTGAGGAGGGCTTCTCCTAATTGTCATGAAGTTTTTGATGCCCTCTCGTGGTAAAATGTTAAGTTTGGGGAGTGGTCACAAATCTGAAATTGAATTTGATTGTTTGTGGACGAGTTTCAGCAAGTGACGACGCGCATGAATGTTTACGGCCTTGATCGTCCGAGAATGTGCGCTAGTGGTCTCCGCATGCTAGTAATTACAGTACCCTATACCAACAGAGCAGGTAGAGCTCCACATGAATCGTCGAGACCAATACCATTCTACTTTCTGCAGTACCGCTGCCCCATGACAGAAGCACTTGACGCCAACCATGAGTCTAGTATACATATTATGCGCTTAAGCTTGATTCATAGCTTGGAGGCATTGGACTGTTCTGCTGCTGCGTGAGCCTCGCCATTCTCTTGGACATACTTTTCCAAAGTTAGCATTTGACCGATCTTGCAGACCGCTGTACTTACAAATCAAAGAAGGCAAATTGGCTAGGGCTACTGCCGTGGTCGTAGATAAATCGGCTTGCAAGGTAACTACCAAATATTGCGCGGAGGTATTTCTCAGGAACCTAAACTACATCTTAGTAATCTCCACTGGATATGATCTCAGCAAAATTTGACTTACGCGTTTGACGATGGTGTCCAGACCAATCTTCTCTAATAACAGCTGCGGCAATGCATCCTCCAGAACCGACCTTCTCAATTCAAGGTTGTTCCACAACTCGGTACGTTGCAGCTCTTCGTCCAGCTTAGTGATGGCAAGACTCAATGTGTCGCTGAGCGTGCTCCTCGCGATACCAGTTTGCTGATGCTCCCGCCAGATAGCTTCAAACTCTAGTGCAGCGTTCCTCTTGATTGTCTCTTGTACTTCCTTCACGTAATAGTTGTAGAAAGGGGGCGCTGTGCCATCCTCATCGATACACATGTTCTCGACAAAGCCTTTTTCGTCAAAAGCAAGTGAAGCAAGGACTTCAAGAGATGAGGACGTTACGCCACCCTTATTCGCCGACGCATCTTTGTACAGAATACAGCCGGCTTTCTCAAGTCGGAGCTTAGCATCTTGTGTGATGAATAGGTTCGCGCCTTCAACAATGTAAGGTATGGTGCTTTTGCCGTCGACAATGAGCTTGTGGACTGTGCTAAGATCGATCGATTCGGGCCGTCCTCCACACGGTACAAAGATATCAAATTGCTTCTCCCCCCGCAAATGAAAGGTATTGCGAAAGATCATTCCGTTGTTGACGACTTCACCGCTTGGCAAAGCAATGTTCGTCTCTTCAACCAACACGCGATAGCCGTCAGGAGATAGCTTGGTCAGATCGAACTCGGAGATCATGACACGTTGCTTAGCAAGTCGAATTAGTTCTGCTTGGTTGAGGCCATGAGGATCCACAATGACGCCAGCACCGTCGACGATTGCCGTATATTTCTCGTTCCCAAGCAAAATTTCATTCGATCCTAGATCGCCATCGGGACCACCTGTTTGTAGTTTACGGACCGACTCAGGTTTCAGATTGAGCTTTCGATATATGCCCAACACGTACTCCCTTACCGATAATGTAGTCATGCCGTAGGAATCATGCGGGATACCACCAAGCTTAGGACTCTTGCCGGTGAAAAATGATTTCCACCATGGTGCGCCTCTCCTCCTGGCATGTTCTGTTGCCCAATTGACAAGATCAGCAGTGTTCTCGTCAGGACCCATGAACAATATCTCTTCCTGACCATGGAGGTCGACAATAGGATCTTTGATCCCCGGGCTTGTTGGAGGCAAAAGAAGATCCATAATACTGTCGATGTACTTCTCGAAAGCCACCTTAGCCTTATTTTGGTGATGAACATCAAGTAGTATGACGCCTTTGGACCCCCCTTCTGGGATATCTTTATTTTTGCGTTGTTGCGTATTCGCAAGATTATAATTCTCATCGAATAGCGAGCGAGCGTTGATAGAGTATGCTTCGTTGCTCCTCGACTTGACAATTCGGATTCCTCCACGTGCAATATCCCGGAACCGGAGATGGAACCCACGGAATTCCGAGCTGATAACTAGAAACATGCCGTAGAGGGGTTGAGGATACTCAACCTCAGGAAGGAAACTAGGATTCAGACGGAAGCTTAAAGCAACTTTTGTGGGGGTATAGAAATTGGTTTTCAAGACGCTCGCATTGAACACCCGGAACGCGGTCATGACCATCTCATCATGCTCATTTGCTACTGTTTTTGAGATGAGGGATTTGAGCTCTGAATCAGGGAGGACGGTATCGACCTTAAGTCTTAGATAGCTTAGAGTGGGAATGAAGTCGTCTTGCTCGCCTCGTGTCTGGACGTAGTGAGTGTTGGCAAAGGCAAGATACAGGGACCGGATGAGCTCTGGGTACTTGTTAATAATTTCCAGGATATAATCGGAAGTAAAGGTTTCCGTCCTCAGTCGGCGTTTTATCTTAGATAACATCTCTGCATGAACGCTGTTGTTTGGATCCAGCACCGAAGCCAGAGAAGCGTACTCCGATCCCAAGCGGTTCAGGAAGTGCCCTACAAAGACCCAAACGCAGTGGGCGTATATTGTCTCCTGTAAGCTCAGTCGTCCGCTTGCAAAGTAGCCCTGGAGTTTATTTTGGGGAATGCAGTACAGTAAAGAAACTTCTTTCATGATTTGGTGGATGGATGCTTCAATGGGCGGATGCTTCATACTTGTGGTAGATTGTGCGAGGGGGCGTAAATATATGGACATGATGGTAATGCCGTTGGAGAACTGTTCAACATACTTCCTAGAGCTCGTGACGCCGTAATAATGATATAGGTCCGAGAGGGAGCTGAACATGCCCATGGCTGATCCTTGTCTGTAAGCGATTACGAGCCTCTTCTCTCGACTGCCTTCGATCTCAAACATCTCAATGACTGGCCCCGTACGAGAAACGGCATGGTTCATCACTTCCTGATAAATGGCCTTAGTGTTTTGCGTGGCCTTTTGTAAGAACCTCTTCTCCCCAATGATGTCTAGATTGGTTTCCTCTAGCCCAGGATTTGGATTCTCAAAGTTGCATTTGTAGACAAAATAGCAGCGCAGCTGTTGATCTTTCTCGCCTGGCAGGTGGCTCGCCGACCGGAAGCTTTCCACGCGGAAGCTGTTACTGCCAGTGGAACCATTGATGTACTTCTCGTCGATGCGCTGCTCGTATCTGGGCCCCGCTATCACACTGACACCAGGCTTGCTTGTGTCTATGTATACGGCGTGATCGGTAGCTTCCTTGTCTAGCCGGATCTCCAACCTCCCATCGTCACGAGCGTATGCAGCGACCTTGCCAGCGTACATCGATAGGATGGAATTGACGATAGCTGGTACAGATTCGGTTTGGAAATACATGTCGTCGATACCCAGCTCATTGTAGAACCAGTTGGTTTCTGATTCCACAAATTCCGGTGGAATGAAACCCTTCTCCTCAATCTGGTCCATGACTATCGAGGATCGGTTAGCGGAGCGCAGTAGGTGTCCACTTCATTGAGTGTGAACCTACCTTGATCCATTTGCAAATCCTTGCCCTCAAATTTCGGCGCAACATACCCGGAGTCTTCCTCCTGTAGTACTTTGGGCTGAGCAGGACCGGGTACACTTAGATGGGTAGGCTGAGGTGAAGGTTGACGACCGGGAGTTCGGATGACCTGCTCCAATAGCTTATTTGGAGGCTCAGTACTTGATGTCTCACTCCTTGGTACCTCATGAACGCCATTCTGCCGCTTTCCCTCCATGTCGGGTGGCGAGGGTACACGGTGAAGTTTGTAAAAATTGGCTAGAGGGATTGCCTTCAATGGAGGCCAGAATGCGCCCGTGGAAACGACGTCTTTGGGAGAAGATTTGAGATTGATGGTTTGGTGAGGAAGGTGGTCTGCAATGAGCGGGACGTGGTTGGGGGGAGCGTGGATGCCGTTGGAATGGCAATTGGCATGACCATTGGACAAAGTGCTGGGGGAGTTCTGGAACAGAGTGAAGCTGTCAACCGCGGCATCGCCACGGCCATGATCGCCAGCGCCGGCTCGTTCCTGCATAGTGGGCTGATAGCGGCGTTATCGGGGCAAAAGCCGTTATCTCGGAGCTGCACAGATCGCCCTTGCCCCCCTTGCCTGATCTGCACCAGTCACGTCGGTCCAAGAATGCTGCTTGCCCAACTTCAAAAGACTTCCAGAGACTTCCAAAGAACCAGTGCGATGTCTACTAGGTGTGGCGATTGTCCCTGCATTTATATACTACTAAGTCGGAAGAATCACAGCTTTTCCCTGTCTCCTTGTCCGCAATTGTCACCGTCTTAGTGGCTTTGCACAAATCTAGACTGCCCATTCGAGCTGTACAGGACCTGTCCCAGTAGAGCGAGAGCGTCTACACTAGCCACTGCAGCCCTAGAAAAACTTCTCAAACGGGGTTTCAGGTTTGCGCGCTGTCTGAGAGCAGGGCCTGCCTCACTTTGAAAAGGCGTTGAAAACCGGGGTGACAAGCGACATCCGACATGTGATAGCCTCAAATGGCCGCGCATAGGACCCCAGATCTTCGAGCTTTCTTTCCGAAACCGAGATCGCTCATCCAATGGTCACTCCCAGCCTTGAGCAAATGCTATGTTGTGGGACTTCCCTCCAAAAAGCAAGCAAATGACTCGCAAAATCTCCGGGATGATATGACGCACTGGTCTTCTCGCTGCTCAGCACTCGTCTACTTGGATGGTTCAGTAGGATGAAATTGGCAGGGAACACAAGATGCTTGACGTGTTTGTCAGCTCTTTAGCGTCCGAAAAACGAGTACAAGCATGTCGTCTCTGGGTGAATAATCAGGGCTATCTGCTGTCGGTCGGTCCTGCGCCTGCTCCAGGGTCCCCCATACTACAGTGTCAGGCGAGGCGGCTGTCAATTGGTGTATTCTGCAGGATTGCTGCGCTCGGATACCACGTCAACCTCTTCCTTACCTTTTGATCTTTTGATAAAATTCTTCGAACCCTATGCGCTCCATTTCCTCGGCTTTCTCGATCACGGAGCTTGTTTGATCCGCTAGATATCTCTGGAGTCGTAGCCGCAGATTGACGTCGTCGAGCGCCAATATCCGCGCCGCGAATTGTGCTGCATTGAGCGAGTTGTTTATACCAAAGGTAGCTAAAGGACACCCTTTCTTTCCGGAAATCAGCCTCGGTAGCAGGGGAAAATCTCAGGAAAGCATCAAGAGAAGGGGCGACCTACGGGCATTTGGACTTGGCTATAGAGGCTATCAACGCCATCCAATGCAGTTGCTTTGACAGGCACCCCAAGAACTGGTAGATGGGTCGAAGCTGCAAGCATCCCAGGGAGATGAGCTGCGCCCCCAGCAGCGGCGATAATGACCTTGATCCCCTTATCTGCTGCGCTTTTCGCGAATTGGGTCATCCTATCTGGCGTCCGATGCGCTGACGTTATAGTTACCACTTTGGGGATCCCCAATTCGGTCAGAAGAGCGATACCGGGCGCGAGCACAGTACAATCTGAGTCTGAGCCCATGGTGACCGCTACAACTGGAGCTACCCCACCAACTCCACCATCCGACGTCGCCTTCTGGCTCTGGGAATCCCGAGTAAGGGTTTTGTCTACAGTCTTTGGTGGGTTTATGCGTTCCGATCTAATTTTGTTAGTAAGCTCGACCAAAGGAGCCAAACGAGCTTCGGCAGTAGACATTGAATCAGCCATAAGCGTGACGTGCCCCATTTTACGTCCACGTCTTGAATCTCCTTTTCCATAATCGTGGATTCGTGCACCAACAATCCATCTCGCCTTTTCTTCGACAGTCAAATGGGAATCAACGTGGACACCACCAAGGATGTTTAGCATGATAGCATTGATATTAGGAGTGATGAAATTGAGGCTTTCTCTGGGGATTGGCCATCCCAAAATAGCTCTGATATGGGCTTCGTATTGTGACATGTGGCAAGCTTCGATCGTGTAGTGCCCCGAATTATGAGGTCTCGGTGCAATCTCATTGACCATGAGATCCCCTAGCCTGTGAGCATCTGCCTCTCCAATCAGGCATGTTTTTTGTCGACTTACCACTCGGAAGTAGAAAAAGTTCAACACCAAAGACCCCTTTTCCCCAGAAACTCGCAACGGCGCGTCTAGCTAGCTCTTGCGCTGTCTGATTTACAGCGTCTGAAACATTTCTAGCGGGAGCATAAACAAGCTTGCAGATCGAATCTTCATGGACGGTTTCTACGACAGGAAAAGACACAGTGGTTTGTTGCCAGTCCGGAACCACCACTTCCTCGTGAATTTTGACTACCATCACCGCCAATTCTGCTGAAAACTCGGCCCATCTCTCAGCATACAGGGGGCGGCCCTTGAGCGCAGCCAACGCCGCTGGTATATCGGCTGTAGCCTTGACCGGGTAATTTCCTCGTCCATCGTAAGCTTCTGTTCTGGATTTGAGCATGAATGGATAGCCGAGCTGGGTTCCAGCTCTTTCGAGGTCTGAAATTTGATTGTCCTCCACAGGGATAGAGTTTGCCGTAGAGATGCCCTGCTTGATAAGGTGCTCCTTCTGATGATACTTGTCTTGGATGACTCTGAGAGTCCGCCAGCTTGGCTGCACTTCAATCTTAGTGCCCGGCACCAGTCTCCAGTCAGGCCTTGTATCTGTACCGGTGGCGAGGTTTTCGAGAACATCAGTGTCGACATGCTCGATCTCGACAGTCAGGATGTCGCACTCTTTGGCCAGTGCCCGAACGGCATCTGGATCAGTGAAAGATCCGTCCACATGGTTTGACTTAGCATTAATTTGCTTTGCAGGAGCATTCTCGGCGTCGAGAGTCACAATGTTCACGTTCAATCTGTGTGCGCTTTCGGTCAACATCCGGCCCAGCTGCCCTCCACCTAGGACTCCAATGACAGGAGCTTTCATTTCGCCTGCCAGTCTGAGAACCGAATTCCAGCTCAAACCCAAAAGATGGCTCTGTAAGAATCTCTTTGGACACGCTCAACCTGTCGCTCTAGGAAATTTACGAAGAGACTGCTGGGACTTTGACTCGTGGCCAGCCGTTTACAGCGGGTATCGGCTCCTTGGATTGTGCTCTTTCTCAGGATTTCGCGAGGGTGTAGAAAAGAGAAAACGACTTGGAGAATGATTTAACAAAGTTTGAGGTTGAGGTGCGGTTGAACGGGATGAAGATTGAGAAGAGGTTTAAAAAAGCTTTTGCATTAAGGTAGTGCCCACGGTATGGTGCCGTTCCCGAAGCACAGTCCTGGCAGCAAACATCTCCTCGGAGCTCTAGAAACGCATCGAGTGGCGATAATTTCCAATTACGTACAAATTCGAGGGCGGAAATGGCATTTTTACACATTGTCATCAACACCCTCTCACAGCGTGCCGTTCAAACTACTATCGTACATCATCCCTTCCTTCTACTCTTCCAAAGAGCATTTGGAGCCGCCATAATTCAGCTCGTGACACATGACCATTGTAGCAAGGTGAAAGCAATACTACTGTATGTTTGGACACGCTGTCACGCTGAACTTGATATTGGCCACTAAGTGGAAGCTGGTGATCATAGCCCTAAGCCCTGAAACCGCCTACTGCCAGAGGCTGCTGCAGGTACTCCGCACGAACCAGGGCCAATTATCACTTTAGGAGAGTACTCGAGTACCTCCGTACTGGCGACTATTCCTAGTTCAAATGAAAGCTCCCGACGGGCGCGCAAGAGCTGCTTCCGCGACGCCTCTTTCAGCCCTGGCGTACCGACAATCTTAAGTCCCTGTCAATGATCGCCTCTGCCACGAGCTTCCCGGATCTGGGGTGCAGCTTAGCAGCAAATCCTGGAAGGAGTCTCCACAGGATGCGTAGTGTGCAATTCAACTTGTTGCAATGGAGACTGTCGGCGTCAGAATGTTTTGCATCTGTGTTACCGTCGTTGCTGAATTGGTAGGGCAAGCCGGAGTTGAAAGTGTACTTTGAACACAAGGAAGACGGCGAAGGAGCACGACGGGTGTCCACGTCACTGATGTACAGTACCTTACTACCCATTTTTTCCGTGCCCAAATCCCGGTTTTCTCACGGGCCTCCATCCATGCGTTGGCTCCTTTACTCACCACCCCAATTCTAGAGAAAGCCGAAGCATCTGGCGGTGAGAGCGGCCCGAGGAAAGACCAATCCCCCGGGATGCTGCCAGCCTGCCATCTCTCCGCAGTTTCGGGGTGCCCCTGAGCGCTTTGTCATCAGTCACGTCGGATCATAAATCTCCAGCTCCTCCTCCATCTTCCTTTGGAAAGTGTGGTCTCACCTCATCCTGTGTTGCTGACCGTCTGCTATCTGACTCCACTCTGCACCTCTCGCAACTCGATATATACCTACATCTACTGTCCACCCCGCCAATCTTCCTCGCATCCATCTTCTCCACAAAATCCCAATCGTGACTGTACTGCCATATTGTTCTGCTCACGGTAAGTCACTCGATCCTTGATTCACGGTCCGCCGAAGCTTCCCCTCTGTATCTGCTTTCAGACAGCTCTACTTTCGGTGTGGGAGAACCTTATCAGGGCTCACTGTTGGTTATCCAGCAGGCGAGATAGTGGAATACTGCCCTGTTCTAGCAAGGTCATGGCCCGTGGACTTTGCTGACCTTTGCAATCAGACAATCTCAGGCTATCGAAAATTGTTAAGCACGTCTCTACTCTTCAACCACGACCGTCACCATGACCTCGGCGTTACCCCAGAACCGGCGCCGCCTCTCCCTCGCTACCTCATCCACTCTTTCCCATGACATCTCGCAAGCCGTGCTTGCATCACCTAAGCCGAAATACTCATTGTCAGTCGATATCAACTCATGTATCCAGCACCCACCACCTCCGCCTCCTTCGCCGGTCGGCTTTCCAGCATCATTGGACGAGTGGCCATCACACCAGCGCAAGTCGAAAGCGATGTACACTTGAGGGGTACAAGTCGGGCAGCATACGCATTTAGAGCATAGCGCTGGGTCAATTCGGATGTAAAGGTAGCACAAGCATCTGCACGAGCACTAGATCACAAGTTTCGGTCCCGGTGTCATTGGTCGGAAAAGTTGGAATTAGAGAAACATGCATGCAGCTTTCGGGTAGGATAGGCACCCAAGCAGATGTGCAGACATTGTATCCGTATCGAGCATTGATTTCATCAAATCAACTCCTGCCATCACATTTAGTTCACAACACATACTTCACAGCTTGTCTCGTCCGATTCTCTGCGAGCTCGTGCCTAACATAGCCGGTTCAGGGTTTGGCATTACCTTCTGCGTCTAATATGCAAAGCCGACTGTCCCTGCAGCAAGGGGGACTTGAACACGAGTTTCCTATTACGGACGAATACCTATCTGGGGAAGTACTCTCGGTAGTCGTCAACTGGTTGGTACTGACCTACCAGCCCTCTTTTCTTTAGGTTGTAGTTACACAACAGGCTTTTCTCAGACCTAGCATTGGTTCCTGCTCCTAAAAAGTGGTTGGTTCAAGCAAGTTATTAGAAATCAGATCGCTGACCCGCTTCATTGTGAGGATGGTGTCCTGGATTCGGGGCCATAAAAGAGCGCCCCAAGCATGACTGCTATCGCCTGACGTATGGGTACTTCGCGGTGTTCAAATGATTACTTGATATACTATTATTCTCTGGGCTGCCGAGCGCCATCCCATGTGCCCAAGACGGTCGTAGAAGAATACACTTATTCATCTTCTCCATCCGAGAGTCTGATCTTTTTCCACTTCCGACCTCAATCACTTCATCGACAAATTCACTTTTTCTCTTGCCCTTCATCTTCAGGGTCTCGATAGTAGCAGGCTGTGGCGAGGGTCCGTTCGAGGCTTTCTTTCGCTTTACCAGCCCAGTGAGATCGTTGGCACCTTTCGATGCTTCCTCGATTCTTGCTCTTTGAAAGACCGCTGGCTCTCCAAGGATGGATCCAAGGATACCATTCAAAGGGTTAGCACCATCCACAGAGCCAGTTCCCATGGGGTCATTAATTGACACTGGCGCCTGACGAAGGTCGATAAGCTGTGTCATACCTTAGTTTTAATGATGTGATACAAATTAAACCAAGATCACTTACTCGTTGTTCCATTTCCGAGATCATCTCCTTCACCTCATTTGTGTTGGTCTGAGTAGCTCCTGATTTGTCGGAGCCTTCAAGTTTGTCCAAGACACTCACATGAGGTGTCTCCTCCTTCTGTATCCGTCGCTTGCAGCTAGCGATCGCCGCTTCCATCTCTCGGGCAGCTTCCTCTCTCATAGCGTCGTCAACCATTGCCTCGCCACCGTCAACAATAGCCCCATTCTCATTCTTTTGTTGTGTGACAGAAGAGAATTCCAAAGCCAGTGATAACTTGTAGTGAGCCTCCGCTATGAGACTTGATTCCGGGGGAAACAGCTCTTCTTTGAGGTCTAAAGCGGCTCTTGAGTCGACAACAGCATTTGGAAATCGCTCACCTTCTAACGAGATCTCGGCTTGCAGGTCGTGTGTATCCGCAAGTCGCTCTTTCAATTGCCTGACAACGGCAGAAGGTTCAGTTTCCTTGCCCTTGCGTGGCTGCTCTTCTTCTAGCCTCTTCAATAGCAGAACTCGGGCAAGATCAAGCACCTCGTAAGCGTTCACAAAGTCATCATCCTCCTCTTCAGCCTCGCCATCTTGTTGAACCCGAACAGCGCCCTCTGTTTCCTCATCAGAATCGTCGAAATTTTCGTCACCAGTGAATTCGAAGAACGGCTTTCCGCCCTTATCCGGATTGATGGTTGACACGGCTGGTCTCTCATTTTCTTCTACAACTTTAGTGACTATCTCTTCCTCCACCCTCTGCTGATCGTTGAGAACACTGTCTGTCTGCTGAAGACCTGATCAGCAAGATCTAGATTAGATATTGCTCAACTGATAGACTTGCCGTCCCATTCTCTTTCACCGCTTTCTTGTCTCTTGATCGGCTAGATCCATCCTGTCGCTTGTCGCCCGCTACTTTAGAGCCTAAGACGTCGTTGTTTGCAACAGCGACGTGATAGAGACAGCGTCCGTAGTCGTAGAGAAGGTCCGCATTCTGTGATGCCATTTCACCATAGACTTCGGCTTGAAGCTCGGTGGCTTGTGAAAAGAATTCCGCTGCGGCATCGTAGTCCTTCACGTTGTATTTAAGGGTACCTTGCGCCCTAAGGTGATCGAGCTGTGCAAGCCGGGCGCTGGCCTCTGAGTCAGGAATTTCTGTGGTATCTTTCGATGATAGTCCGTTCTGAGCTCCCAGTGGATGAGCCATAACCTGAGCTCCCCCGGTGCGATTGCGAATGAAGAGGCTACCGTCAGTCCGCTTCGTTGAGATGACAATAGCCAACTGGCTGCGAAAGCTGAAGATGGAGACTATTGTATGCCTTGTTGAGTGAAGCACTGGCCGTTATTGGTGTCGATGCTGTAGATAATGTAGATAAAGCAACCGAGGCAACCCTAGATTGAGAACGCGTGTCGCGTCCAGTACACGCGCCGAATGCCGAGGCCTGAATATCATGAGGTTGCTACCCTGGTGACCCTGTGTTGACTGAATAAATCGTACTTGCTAGTATAATCGAAAGAGGCGACATCATGGACAGTACAAAGCATTCCTTCCGAAATGCGCCCTTGTACCGAGCTGCTCTTCCAGCAGCACGTGAAGAACCCATTCCGTCCTCCTCCCCGGCTTTCGCTACCCCAGTTCATCCAATACGTCAAAAACCTATCGAAACAGCTCCGAAACCCTCAATATTACCAATTCTTCTGCCGCCAGCGACATTAAGACCGCTGGCTTTTCGTACATTCACTAAGAAGCACAATCTCACACTCACATCCCCTGCATTACATCTATTCGCGACCTTCATAGGAAAGCACTGTGGGACAGGATGGCGAGAGGAAGGCTTAGCGGAAAAGGTCCTCGACGAGGCAGCGAAGGCGTGGAAAAAGAATGGCGGAGCGGTGATCGTTTCTGGCGAGGGAGACGAGCTGCAGATCATATTGCGGAATATCGAAGGCTATATGGCAGGCGGCAGGATGATGCAAAGAGAGGGGCTCAGTGGTCAAGGCAGCTTTGTAAGCAATGAGGAAATCTCCAACACATCATCATTATTGTATCCGCGCGGTAGATCAGGGATACTCGATAGGCAAGACAGCCTTGGAATGACGGCACTAGCCTTAAGAGATGATGAGGACCCACAACCAAAAGACCCAAGGCAGTGGCTTCAAATCGTGGGTGCTTTTGAGCAACCACAGCTTGTTTATAATGTCAACCAGAAACATTTTGATGTAGCTCGTCCCGAGCCGTCCTTCCTACCCGATCCAGCACACAAGACTCGCCTTTTTCGCAATCGCTATAATATCATCCATCAGCGGCTACTCCGAAATGAGTCTTTCCAGATGTCAGCAGTGATCACGGCACAATCCAGGTCACTTCCGAGATCGTCTTCAACCATGACCACTAGCCAAGAAGCCTATAAGCTGACCCCGATAGCCAACCTGTTGGGACGAACTGGAAGCAATCATCTCCTGTTAGGATTACTAACCATCTCTCCCACTGGATTGCTTACGATAAGCGACCTGACAGGTAGCATTACGCTTGATGTTCAGCATGCAAGAACAGTCCCTGAAGATGGTGCATGGTTTACTCCAGGTATGATCGTTCTGGTGGATGGGATGTACGAGGAAGAAGAGTCAGCTGCTGGTCCTGGTCTTGGTGGTAACGGAGGTATAGGGGCAGTATTGGTGGTAAGTTCATTGGGTTCTCAGTAGGAGGTCCGCCCTGCGAGCGCCGGGAAGTCACTATTGGCGTGGGTGGACCGAGCGGCAGTGGAAATCTGAGTGCCGGTGGTGGATTTGGATGCGTGGACTTTCTTGGGGTTGGGAGCGAAAGAGCGTCCGGTTCTAGCATGAGACGGTTAGAGCATGGCGTGCTGAAGCGACAGCTCACAGAGGCCTCGACCGAGGGACGATCCAGAATGATAATAATGGGTGAGGTCAACCTCGACGTTGCCCAGGCCTTGCAGGCCTTGAAGAAAGTTATGGGAACGTACGCTGCCGAGTCTGCAGGGCAAGCACCCATGACTATTGTGCTGATGGGGAATTTCGTGCGTTATGCGGTTACAGGCGGCGGCGGTAGCGGTGGGAGCATCGAGTACAAAGAGTACTTTGATTCCTTGGCGTCGGCACTCTCGGAGTATCCGAGCATCCTTCAAATGGCTACCTTTGTCTTCGTCCCAGGAGACAACGATCCGTGGGCTTCCTCTTTCTCGGCTGGGGCGGCCACCACGCTGCCCAGGAGGAGTGTGCCAGAGCTTTTTACCACCCGGATCAAGCGGGCCTTTGTCGCAGCGAACGCAGAAGCGGAGAGATCTTTGGGAAAGAAGACTGATGGTGAGGTCATCTGGTCTACAAACCCAACTCGGTTAACATTATTTGGGCCTGCCCAGGAAGTGGTATTTTTTCGTGACGATATATCAGGCCGGCTTCGACGTAATGCTATCCGGTTCCGTCCTCTAGAAGTAGCCCCTTCAATTCCGGATTTGTCAGGACGTCCAAGTGCCGCAGGGTCAGTCGGTGCACCACGCGAGCAGGCCAGAGACGAGGAGATGAAAGTAGATCAAGCCGTGGAAACAGCAGAATCGAGTGTACCTGCTCCCCGAACCGAGGAAGCCCACAACACAGCAGATGGTGATTTGCACACCGCTCGTAAACTTGTGAAAACATTACTTGACCAAGGCTACTTGTCCCCCTTCCCTCTCTCGGTGAGGCCCGTACTGTGGGATTACGCGGGAGCTTTGCATCTATATCCTTTGCCGAGCGCTCTGGTGCTTCTTGATCCTGAAGCACCTCCCTTTGCAGTCACCTATGAGGGGTGTCACGTCATGAACCCCGGAAGTCTTGTATCTACTGAAAGGAGAGGACTAATTAACTGGATGGAGTACGACGCAAAGACGAGACGAGGCAAGGCAAGACAGATGAGGGTTTGAAGGCGTTCATGCCCTTCTTGTGCTCACATCATCGCCTCCCCCAGATCTATTCCGAGGAGCCGAAGAGCCGAATTGGCCTGGATCTCTCGGACTTCAACCTGGTGTCTTTTCATGAGCACCGGATTTGATCTATTCCATGCCTTGGCTGGGCGTACAACTCGATAGTAACACGAATCTACCTTGAACGATTCATCAGGCTATGTCATGCAGCCTCTTTTGATACAAAGTGACGGCGTACATTCTAGTCAAGAAGAATCAGCCGACCCCAGATAGTCGAAGCCCTGGAGGTTCACGACAAATCACATGTGGAAGGGTGGATAACTCTATGACAGAACCTCCCAATGATGGCTCGGCCTTGAATTTGAGCGAAAGGCCTTTGGAGAGTCTGCATCATTTGAGAGTGATAGAGCATTCAGTCAGGCATCAGACAAGCCTGCGAGGCTTTCGCAAAAGGAGCATACAGTAAACCTCCGTTGTAAGGAGTCGGGTTGTAAGGAGTTCAAGGTTTCGGAACTCCGAATCCCGGTCACTTCAGCCGCCGCAAGTACGCGTAATAGACTGGATATGTAGAAGCGGATGTGTACGATGAGAGCTCTCCAAACAGCGTCGATAGCTACATGATTCGACTGCAGGGGACTTTCTGACTCCATGACAATCAAACTCAGTGGACGGGCGAGTGCTGGAAGTTTTTGCTGATGAAGCCAGGGTGTCGACAAGTGAACGGCGTCTGTAGATGACTAGTGAACAATCAGTACGTAGGGGGACCACCTTATAACTAGGAAAATACGAGCTGTCTAAAAATATCACGGACTTTGCTCTTTCGGGACCAGTCAAGAGCACGTATGAGAGTAGGGCCTACCTACCTAAGCCTCCAAGGGGTCACATTGACTAGCACCAGCTGCGAAGGAGCTCTTGAAAATGGAAATCTGACTGGATGATCAGTGGTTGTAGTACTGTGAAGACTTGAGATTCTGCACTTTGGGTGCTTCACCTTCTGTTGCCGCGTGGTCTTTCATCTGGTCTTTGATTGGTCCAATTGCCACCTAGCCAGGTTACTCCTTTTCTTGGCCGCCAGGATCGTCAAACAGAGAGAAAGACCCGAGGCGAGCCTCCCGTCTCCCATCTGTACTTCACCTTTCCACCATTATTTTGTTATTATTCATTGAGCTTCTCTGTTCATTGTGACCAGTCTTGTCCGTCCGTACACTACTACTGTCACTATCACTGACATCTTGTCTGTCCTTTCTTGTCCTTTTTGGTCCGTTCATCCTCGTCTCTGGACTTTGATTAGCTCATCTGCATATCCTTCCATATATTCTCCATCACCACCGCCTTGGGTTGATCCTAGGCTTTTGATGCCCCTTATCTCGCCATCGATTCAATCTTGGCTATCATTTCCGGATATCTCGTCCTCACCTTCATCCCTCCTTTATTCGGATTGCCCTACGTCTTCCCTTCAACCTGCGCAATCGGTCAGTAAACGTCCTGCGAAGTTAAGGATATCACCACACCGTCACGCTAGGCATTACTCGATCCCATCCAGTCCTTCTTTGGATTTCTCCGCACGGCACAAAACGCACTTTTCCGAGACGAACACTCTATTCCGTGTTCAACAAGAATGCGGTCACAACACACTTGGCTCCAAAAAGTGCTGCAGGCTTGCTCCATTGCAGCACTTCCAATTTCCGTGCTCGGAACCGACATCCTTCGTACCCAAGGCTTCACTAGCTGTCTGGAGGATTCAGCGATCAAGGTCAATGCTCTGAATGTGGAGTACGATCGCGCAGCGAATCTAGTAACGTTCGATGTCGGAGGCTTCAGCACCGTGATCCAGAATGTCACAGCCACCCTAGTCGTAAACGCGTACGGGAAAGAAGTCTACAACTCTGGTGCTTTCGACCCTTGTGCTGGTACCAAGATCGTCCAGTTATGTCCGGGTACGTGCTGATTTATTGTCCTATTCGTCCGATTCTAATGCACAGGTGTAGTTCCCGCGGGCGATTTCGCGTCACACGGAATTCTTCCTATTCCAGAAAAGTATAAAAGTCAGATTCCATCAATAGCATTTACGATACCTGATCTTGAAGGCCAAGCGCAAATGGAGTTGAGGTCCAAAGACGATGGTAAGAACTTAGCTTGCATCCAGTCAAATGTTGACAATGGAAAAACCGTCGAAGTCCCAGCCGTGTCGTACATCGCAGCAGGTATTGCTGGGGCAGCGTTGCTTCTCTCTGGATTATCGGCTCTTGGCAGCGCTGGTGCGGGAGGTCACACCCCTAGCCCCAACTTTGGAGACATTGTGGGATGGTTTCAGTCGATGGCCTTTAATGGCATGTTGAGCGTGCATTACCCGCCGGTATACCGCAGTTTCACCAAGAACTTTGCCTTTTCCACGGGTCTCGTGCCCTGGGACTCGATGCAAAAATCCATCGATAGCTTTCGGAGAGCCACAGGTGGAAACCTTACCGAAGATAGTGTCGAGTTTCTTCGTAACGCGACACTCGTCTACAGCGATGGCTCGAAATCCGATAACTCTTCTATGACCAAACGTGGTCTGACTGCTCTTGGAGAAGTGACGCTGAGAGCAAGAAACGGTGTGTCAATTTCTGGCAATGGAACTGAATCCGGCACCAACAATGGAACGGCCGCCCATGGCGAAACGAAAGTCACTCACCTAGTCCATGGTGTGCAAGGGTATGTAGAGCAGCTCACTATTCCCCAGGCCAATACTTTCCTGACTGTACTTCTGGTTTTTGCAATCGTGGTCGCTGCTATAGCTGTTGGCATACTTCTGCTGAAGGTGATCCTTGAAACATGGGCGCTTTTCGGATCTTTCCCCAAGAAGCTCACCAGCTTCAGGAAACGGTATTGGGGATTGCTTGCGCGAACGATCACTAATCTGATCCTGCTCCTATACGGCGTATGGACGCTTTACTGCGTCTATCAGTTCACGAATGGGGATTCTTGGGCTGCTAAAATCCTTGCCGGTGTAACAATGGCCATTTTCACGGCAATCCTTGGGTTTTTTACCTTTCGCATCTGGTCTCTGGCCCGAAAATACAAGAAAGCCGAGGGCGACACCGCAGCGCTTTTTGAGAATAAAGAGACCTGGCGCAAGTACAGTTTATTCTACGACAATTACAAGCGAGGTTATTGGTGGTTATTTATGCCGGCTATTATCTATATGTTCGCTAAGGGCTGTGTAATCGCCGGTGGTAATGGGCACGGTTTGACCCAGACCGCCGGCCAGCTTATTATTGAATCATTGATGATGATTCTGGTGCTCTGGATGCGGCCCTATGCGTCTAAATCTGGAAACTGGATCAACGCATTCATTCAAATCGTCAGGGTACTGTCCGTAGTCTGCATTCTTATTTTCGTTGAAGAATTGGGTATCGCACAGTCTACAAAAACGATCACTGGCGTGGTCTTGATCGCGGTACAGTCTGTATTGACCATTGTACTCGCGATCCTCATTGCCGTTAATTCAATCATCATCTGCTGCAAGGAGAATCCTCACCGTAAGCGGAGAAAGGAGGCCGGTGCGTTGTATCTTTCCATACCTAAGCGTTTCATCTACTAATAGATTCATTAGAAAAACTCAACCGCGACCTGGACAATCTGACTCCCCTCGACGCACGAAATTCGCTTCTTATGGATCCTGTGGACTACAGAGACATCAAAGACCCACATACTAAAGGCTATCCCCTGAGCGCCTACGACAGCAGAACGAGCGTGGATGCATTGCGAACGCCGTACCGTGACGAGACCCCTCCACCTCGACCGAAATGGGCCCGTGGAGAGAGTGCGGATCACCTCGTCAGCTCTGCAGCCAGCATTGGTCGGACTCATCATCGAAGTTCTAGTCCAGACAGCTTTGCCTCTAGCCCGCCACCCGCAGGACGACAGCCAACAGTACCGGATATGGGTTCATACACTGGGAGAGCGTATTAGAGGAGCATGGAACGGCGTTGGTCATGGGTATGGGCAGAGCTATAGGCATTCTAGTAGAAGCTTAGTGATATTTGTGAATACAACCTAGGATCGTTCTCAGCATCTTCTCTCGTTCAATTCATGGCCTATACGACTTTGGTTAGAGGTACGAGATGCACGCCATCCCCACGCGCCTCTGCGATCCCCGTAGACTCGCTTGTGAAGGGTGGCCATCGGTGCTGACCTCCAACCGAGGCATTGCAGGCATCAATATTCGAGTGCGGTTGGAGGATCCATTCGCGTGATAACGTGTCGTTAGCGTGTAAATGGCATGAGTCACGGAGCCAAAGGTAGGGTGTTGACAAGAAGTTCCAAGGTACAGTACTTAATTAGGTTGGGGCCCTTCTACTCAGGAATATAACATATTTCCTGTTTGCATCATACCTTGATTGGTATCCAAAGAATTCTCTGCACCGGTTGCGAGCACACTTCTCCAAGACCATAAGCTTATACAGAGCAACCATGTCTGCCCACCAAGACCAGTCGACGATGCAAGAATACAAGGGCAATTGCCATTGTGGGAAGTAGGTATCGTGGCAGCCACCATAGCCATATCCTACCCTTGGTTCTTGTAATCTTGTAACATAATTCAGTGACTACTTTAGCTGCTGAAATATTTTTGGACGTTGAGTAAATGGCATCAGACGATAGCAGAGCTGATATCAGGCACCTAAACAGATTCACTTTCTCGCTCAAACTTCCTGCTCTGGAGCAAGTCTATTATTGCAATTGCAGCATCTGCGCGAGGGTTGGTACTTTTCCTTCCGTGATTTTCGACCATGTTGCTTGTTCCGTGGTGCTATCAAAATCCTAATGGCCTAACATGTTATACACCAAACATCCGTTGCCGTTCATTTGTTGATTGCTAATCGATGCCTTAGAATGCCTATCTCTGGGTGTTTCCGGCCAGCGGCTCCGACATGACAATCGAAAAAGGAGGAGGTGCTTTGAAGGGATACCAGTTCGGGAAGAAGTCTTATGAGCACTCCGTACGTACCGTCACATACCCTTGCACTTCTTGTAGCACTTGGTAAAAAAATCTAGACAAATACTCACCGACCTAGTTTTGCCCTACCTGTGGTACCTCAGTGATGGCTCGTCAATTGGATAAACCTGATGGGCAGGGGTTAGCCGTCAATGTATCTTAGACTCGTCCGCGTTAACGATCCAACGCCATGCAGTATTGACATCGCAGCGTAGGCTCGTTGCTTCCGAGACGTGACTTTTAATTCCTTGAAGGTCCAGAATTTCGATGGAGGTTCCCTAGAGCCAGCCTACCAACCGCCTGAAGATTTTCCAGTCCTAAAGACTGAGGTCGAAGAAGGACTGAAATTATACCATGGTAATTGCCACTGCGGTGCCATCACATGGACCGTGAAGCATAAGCCGCTGGAGGACTCGAAAGTCACCACTTGTAATTGTAGCTGGTGTGGAAGGGTAGGTTTTCGCTGGTGGATTGGGATGAAAAATTTGAAGCATGTCCATACTGACGGCGCTAGAACGGCGAAATGTGGATATATCCGCCCCCTGAGAATCTAGCACTCAGGCATGGAGGAGCATTTACCGGCTATGAGTTCGGTAGCAAAAGCGTTCGCCATTTGTTTTGTAGTGTCTGTGGGGTCAGCGTGGGCTGCAGTCCAAAGAAAGGGCTGGAGTCGAAGATCCTCGTTCGGCCTGTAAACATTCGGACCATGAACGGCGTTTGTCTCGATAGCCTAGATGTCAAGGAAGCGGACGGCTGGTCAACGATGGAGCCGCAGTATGAGGTCAAGTAGATAAAGGGAGAGAAAGCTTTTCGTCGAATGTAGGGACCAAGTATGGATCGAATTTCAGGCAAGACGATGGTCAATGAAGTCGGCTCGTCTTCGAAAAAGAAAGTCGATCCGATTTTCCAGAACCGGGCAAAGATGACGCTTTTATGGTTAAGTCTATTTATGATATTTTCGCCAGGAGTACTTGACAATCTAAACGGGATGTGGCAGTTCGTTGTCTGATTGTACACATAGTACGAGAACGTAAGAGAACGATTCCTCCATTGTACTAGGGTGCCTATGTGGTGGACAAGTCTGTGAGCCTCTTGAAGAAGTCGAACGAAATGTGAAAGAAGCACCATCGTACCAGGCAAGTCAAGACTGGATGCCTAATAGTGCCCAGGTGATTATATGTCGATACAAGAATGAAACGCAACGGCAGATCTACCTGATTACAATGACATGAAGAACGCCGGCAAGCCCCTAATGGGCCCAGTGCTGATCCGCAGAATGGTCCAGACGGATAAAGGTTTTGGCATGAAACTTGATCGTCACTCGATATATTGAAAAGAACAAGAATAGAGGATTTTGAAAAAGAAGCGGCAAAGGAACACAATAGATGAGGACCTTGATGTGCATACTAAGCGCACAAGCTAGAGCAAAGGAACCGAATAGTGTCCCTGTGTGTCTCTTAATATCCTTCATACATTGTGAATGGAAAGGGGAGCAGCCATCACATCTTGAAATCCCGCAGTGGTTTGTGTGACAAGACTGTTACCTGCTGGCTCAATCACATGGTTTGGGATTGGCACCAGGGTACATATTTGCCAGAATCCGATAATAAGTAGTAGCAATCCATATGCTTGAGTCGGGTCTTCGTGCTCGCAAATGCCCTAAAACTCAGATATCTCTGCATGATTTTGTGTAGCACAATGACAGCAGACGATACAACCGAATGCGCTGCATGTCTGATCAAGGATATCCTTTCGTGCTATGAGTTGTTGACGAAGCTGCCGTCACTAGAACCTTCGCCGTTAGTCGACAGCCTCTTTACAAAGCTTGTTGAGTTATGTAGCCAGACGCTAGATGAGGCCACCTCTGCAGCGGTTGGTCCATTCACTTATCTCGAATCCCTGCAACGGACGGAAAACCTAACACTTGGTAGATTTTGAAAGACCCCGGCATTGCAGAGATTACTCCGCATCTGCGTCACTTGTGCTCTAAGGGTGAGTATCTTCTCGAGACGTACTGGTCACGGGAAATTTGTCGTCATAAAACCCACGAGGAAGGTAAGACCAATCCTCCAGAGAGAGGCAACCGTCTACGACATCGCAAGAAACGCACTGAAGCTCCACTAGCAAATAAGAGACTGCGAGAATTTACCTACTTTAACAACTATGTCGAACTCACCCACATGGAACTGAGCGCCCTGAGCTCGATTTCGGCTGACGAAACGCTCAACGAATTCGCTATTATCGGATCGGGTCCTCTTCCGCTTACGTCGTTGTGTATTCTGCAGGCTTTGGAGCGTAGAGGCTGTGGGCCAGCGTGCGTCCACAATATTGACAATGATCCTGCGGCCATTTCAGAATCATCGAAGCTTTGCTGTAGGCTCGGCCACGGCGAAGACGCCATGTGCTTTCAATGTGCCGACGCTATGAGGGATACGCTAAACCTTGGCCGCTTTGATGTCGTATATCTAGCCGCGCTGGTTGGGAGTTGCTATGAGCAAAAGATCAATATTGTTCGCAATACTGTAAAGACAATGCGGCCCGGGGGGCTTCTGGTGCTTCGGACAGCGCACTCACTTAGAGGTCTCTTGTATCCGGCGAGTATCCACACCGTCTTCAAACCTCGGTGGAAGGTCCTCTGACTTCTTCCAGACCGTCCACGTATCGAGGAGATGCGCTCGCTAGGCTTGACACCTCTTCTAGCCGTGCATCCTTACAACCATATCATCAACAGTGCCATAATTTGCCGGGTCAATCCAGCTATAACGTGCAAGCTCTGAGGTTTCGATGAGTCGGATGGTTGCTTGCCCCAGGACATGTAGCGGGAACTGAGTCTTTGTGGACGATTTCCAGAATGGACTTGAAGACCTAGCGTTCCGAAGGTTCAAAAGGAGTTTTGCTGGAGCGGACCACTGGGCTCATAGTAATGCAGCATTGGAAACGAACGATGAGCAAAGCATTAGAGGATGACATCCTCGGTAGCGATCCTGCGGTGACGAGCGAAGCTTGCAAGCCATGCATCTGTCGTTGGCAGTGGGATCATGATCATGGCACAAATTGGAGGTTACTTGTGCATGTCGAGGTCTGGGCTAAAAATAGAGTAGTACGAGTACTCGTCAGAAAAGGCTAGAAGTATCATAGACGAAGAGATCGACAGTGATACTCCGTAGCGCAGCCCGATTTGTGACTTCCAAGAGACCAAATCAAGCCTGATTTGACTGAGGCCATTTTGCGCGAAGCCGATTGAGTGTCCATCACCCCTGCGAGCCTGCTTGCCCCCTTCCAGAATGCCCCTTTGAACCCTGTTCGATGCAGATTTTCGATAAACAGACCATCTGCCAAGCCATTCGGACTCAATTCTTCCCATCTCGTATCACTAGGTACATAAGGTATCTGCTGAAATCTTGCCTCCTGTTAGCTCTCAACGGCTCCTTTCTTCTCTGTACAATGCTGACTTCTTTCATCCTCGTTGTCTCTCTATCTGTTTGCTCTGTTGCTTCATCTGATTAGCCGGGCCCATTTCTTTTCATCCGTTCGCGTGTATTGCCATTGATAAGCACATCCAACGACCAGCCAGCCTCGCTCGCCATTACTTTTCGGCTACTTGACCGCTCCATTATGTATATCTCAACCTTTCTAGCATTTCTTCCTCTCCTCTCCACCAGCTCCGCGCAATCGAAGTCTTCAAAGCGGGGCCTCGTCTATGTCCCGTCATCAAAACATCCACTCGATGACCGATGGTGGGCCTCGTCAACCAGCGACTTGACATGGTATTATAACTATCTGTCACAGCCCTCGCCTGCTTTCACCAACAACTCAAACTTCCACTTCGTGCCCATGCTCTGGGGTGCCAATAGCGGATCCTCTTTCCTCAACGACGTAACCTCCTTGATTAAGAGCGGCACAAATATATCACACGTGCTTACCTTCAACGAGCCAGACGGAAGAGATAATGGCGGCAGCAGTGTGGATGCCCAGACCGCTGCCGAGACGTGGATACGCGAAGTTGAGCCATTGAAGAAGATGGGTGTCAAGCTCGGGGCGCCAGCGGTGACTGGTGCACCCACAGGCTTCAACTGGCTCCAGAATTTTTTCACTCACTGTGATGGCAAGTGCAGTGCTGATTTCATACCGGTGCACTGGTACGGCAACTTCGAGGGTTTGGCGAGCCATGTGGGTCAGGTCAACTCAACCTATCAGAACATGACCATGTGGGTAACGGAGTACGCCTTGGATCACGCTAGTTTGGAAGAATCGCAGTCTTTTTACAATCAGAGCTCACAGTTCATGGATCGTGTAGAGTAAGTTTCCGAGCTTCTCCCCTTTCCGTCTACTTCCCAACGTTTTCAGTTAATCGTGGATAATAGATACATCACACATTATTCGTACTTTGGGTCTTTCCGCAGTGACGCCTCGAACGTTGGTCCCAACGCAGCAATGCTTACCCAGAAGGGTGATTTGACTGACATTGGAAGCTGGTATCTGGGTGGAACGGCGACGGGTAAGGTACCCAAGGGTGCCGCAGGAAAGAAGACGGTTTTTGCTGGCTCAAGCGCGCTGGTCGCAATGGCTTGCATTTGGATGTTGATATAAAGTGTGGCCAGCTAGGAATCAGTGTTGCTTCATAGACTTTCTGTGTATAGCTTTATAGATCTGCGCTGGCTGGAAGGCTGGTTTTGGGGTCAGTCCTTGGCGCACTTGATGGAGTTTCGGCTCTCAAAAGGATAGTGTGTGGGCATAATGAGGATTTGGACCTCTTTTGGAGCTCAAATGTTTCGATGATCCTGCTCCAATTAGCCCTTTAAAACGGCCCGAAATGTTGGGGATTCTCATTGTTGGGATTTAAAGTATGGTTACAACGTACAAGAGGAACGGACCAGAGGACTCTTGAGATGTTATAACTAAGTAGAAAAAGCATCGTGCCCATCGCAATAAGGTGCTTGAAAGGGATGCTAATTAAACGCCTTGACCCCCTAAACGAGACATCATGATTATCATCGCCTCATTTGCCAGCGCCACAAGTAGCCTTCATATCAAAATGCCCTTGGCTCCAGATTCACCCTCTCCGCCAATCTGTGTCAGCCGCGTCTCTTCCGAATCCCTTGCCTCGTCTCCTTCTCAACGCCAGCATCGGGCTCCACACCCCGCAAATAAGTCCTCACACTCGTCTTCATCCTGGCTGTTGAACTCGACCTCTCCCCTTTCCGCCAGATCTTCGCCAACGTCTTCTCGCATACCCTCCGCATACCCTACCCCTTCCCAACGACTGCTCTCAAAGGTCTTCTTCGTTTCCAGAATAAACTTCCCAACCTTGTACCTTTGCCCCTCCTCTTCAGCACTATCGTACTTCCATCCAATGACGCTCCCACAGAAAGCGCAGCTCACATCGCTGACAGTATGCGCACCCGTGACCAACTGCCTGGGTACCGCTTTGTGCACATGCGTGTTCGGCAGGTTGGGAAGATATGAACCTTGCCTCTGAGGCGTGATCTCGGGATTCGCGCCAATGGGAAAGGGAGAGACAAGGTATGCGCGGCCGTGGCGGCCAGTGAAACCTTTGCTAATTATTTGAGAGGTGAGACAGAGGTCGGTGGCGCAACGGGCGCAGCGGATATGGGAGACGTGGCCCGTGAGAAAGATCGAAGGAGACGGCCCGGTATCTGAGGAAATAGGGCTGCCAACGGAGGATTCGGAGGATGTAGAGTCAGTTGAGGGGTTGCGGCGGCGGCGAAAAGGGATCGAGGGGAGGAGGTAGATGGGAAATAATGTCGTTGGGGATGCGCGAGCGAGAAAGGACATTGAAAGTAAGTATGTATAACATAGACCAGCTGTAGTGAAAGGGCTCCTCGCGAGTATTTGCAGATAGCGTAACTGGACAGCAAGAAGCAAGAAGCTTGAAGTAAGCTCTGAAGCTATGAAACTGTTAAGACGGCGTATGAAGGGCGATATGATACACCAGGCTCCGAAGAGTCATATTGATGCTGAAATCGTGCGACTGTTGTGATCCAAGGTACATAAGCTGTCAGGTGCTCACTGTTCCTGGTGCGGCTTTGCTCGGATACGAGTATTGGAGGGGCACGAGAGGGGTTGATAAGGACTCGACTGATGACTCGCTTTTCGGGCTGATGGTTGGTACATGCACCTAGTACAGTAGTTAGTAATGATGGCGTACGGAGTACTCACCTAATTTAAGGTATTTCAAGGTCCCTTTTAATTCACAATGTTATTATTATTGTAAGGTAAGCTATGCGCCCAGGGAGGCATTCCGTTAGGCAAGAATAATGATTCCAAGGCTCGACATACAAGCACGATCTGGCTTTAGCTGTTGATCTAGGTAAGTAGTCGCTCAGTCTCAATCTCGCAACTCCGGAGTGAAAAGGCGGCTACTCTGCTGCCATCAATAATGTCAGTCATGGGTCTAGCCCACGAGGTCCAAGCTCTCTGCAATATGGTCTGCTTCCAAAGTCGTCATTCGTCAAGGCTACCCGTAAGGAGATGCAAATGCCACTTGTTCGTGGATTCGGCTCGCAAAATCATGGTTTCCTTCGGGCATCGATTTCACACCTATCAACAGGAGTTCACAGAAGAAGTGTCCCCAACTCCCCATCACTAAGCAGAAGGACGTCATGTTCCACCCAGGCGAGTCTGGCTTCTTCGATCTTCTTAAGATGATAGAGATCCTTGAATTTTTGAATCGTGGCAGATATCGTTCACCCATTCATCCTCAATTTCCCTTTACTCAATCATTCTGGCACTATTTTTCCTGCTGTTTAAATTCAGTGTACCTCCGTAATTACATAAGAAGGCAGAGTCAAAAGAAGGGAGCCTAAAGTACAATTTGAAGGTGAATGAGAAAGTCCAAAGAAACAAGCGGTGTTTACCGTTGGATGCTACAGTAGATACAGAATTTAGACTTCGCAAGAGAAGAATGGTTGATTCAAAAAGAAGCTCAATTGGTCAGACGCATCTGCCCCCAGCTGAACACGGTACAGAGTACTGAACAGGCGTCCAAGTCGAACTAAGCTGTCATTTATTGCAAATCCCTTCTGCCACCGTATGCGGCTCACACAGGAACGCCGTAATGCTACCCTTTAATCCATGCTCCGTATGATCCCCACGCGATGCTGTTTTACCAACTGTTCCAATTACCGCTTCCTAAGGGTATCGAGCCTCAAACGCCATGCATAATTTCAATCCATCTAACGCTTGCTGCGTCCTGTCCCACAGGCTTCACGCTATCAGCCCAATTCTGGGATACATTCTCGTCCATCATCGACATAGATTGGTTCATCCATCCAACTCCAGCACCACTGCCTCGGCAATCGGTCTAAATTTCACGGTAGTCTGTTGGTCGATTAAGATTGCGTCGACCTTGGTGCCGATGCGGATTAACTGGCTTTCGGAAATAGGCGCTATCCTCATCATTCGTGTTTTGGCCATTGAAGTGGTTTCGTTGCTGGTTTGGAAATTGACCCCTCCCGTGTCCGTTGCTACTTGTGCCATTCATCCCACTTACACCGTTGGGCATGGCCATATTCTGCTGGTTGTACCCTGCTGTGGAGTACATTGCATTCTGGAAACTTGGACCTGACATACTCAAGGGTTGTTGAGAGTAATTGTGTGTCCACAAGTTATTCCAACCACCACCGGCACCGTTCAAGTAAGCAGTGCTGTCCATCATTGCTGGATTGAACAGGCCAGAATTTATCTGCATTGGCATTCCCATATAACCGTTCATGGTAGGGAAGGTCATAGCGTTCAGACCCTGAGGCATCAGATAGTTACTGGTGCTAAAGGCCATTCCTGAACTATGCGACATGCTGGAGGAGATCTCTGCCTTTGAACCACCGGGCACTGCCTGTTCATTACCATCGTTGAAGGACTGCTTTGCCATTAATGCAGCTGGAGGGCCAGGAGGCGTACGCTCGTTCTTCAATTGGAGCTCAGCCGGTCTCTTCTTGCTTTGGTCCCCTCCATTCATTCCTGGAATAGGCGTTGTTGCCTTAGGCATCTTGATTTCTCCTTGTGATTTTCTCAAATCTGGCGAGCCGGTCTCTGTCCGTTCTTTCTTGATCTCAATTTCCTGTAATTTGGTTAGACCTTTTGAATCTTCTTTGCCGGATTGTACAGGAGCCTCTGCTTTTTCGTACTCTCGAATCTTGGCTAAAGTCTCTTCATCGGGTAGTAAGTTATCAATCAGTATATTTTCAGTAGAACATGAAGGGCAAGTCAAGTCGTTTTCAAGTAATGAGTTGGTAATGCATTCGTTGCAGTACGTCGTCTGGCAGCACGGTGTTAGGGTTGGATCTACAAAGAGGCGATTGTCGATGGAGCACTCAAGGCCTCTTTCTTGTAATTCTCTGCTACCGCGAGCAGCGGCCTCTTGAGCTGCTGCAGATACTTTGGCTTTTGCCTGAAACTGATCCCAAGATGCTTTGTCCGGTTCTGCTACTACCCACTCACCGTCCGCCGTTATCATGACCCCAGTCGGCTGCTTTGTATCGTCCACTGTACCATCATTTGCCATTGCTGTCGGTTTATCGACAGTTTTGAGGAATGACTTTGGAATGCCAGTGGTACGCTTGATACGCGGACGCTTATCCCATTCAGGATCATTGTTCGTAGGGCATGCATGGATATAGTGACCTAATCGGAAATGTTAATAATTAAGCTGTAAGGCTGTCCAATGTTATTACTATACCTTTCTCACCACATCGGTAACATATGTATCCCGGGGGAAGCGGCTTGTCCAGCACGTTTGCATTCTTCCCTTGATTAGGGGGACCACGAAAGACCGGAGTGGCACTGCGCACTAGTTAATAAACAAGATGTTTGCCTGCGCTTGGAGAGAACCGGTGTGCAAGTCATCCCCCCAAAATTCCGTGGAGTCTACTTACTTGGCCATTGCTTGCTGTTGCTGGGCCCATTGGTCCGCACCCTGTTGAAACATCGCAGCAATCCTCTGCTCCTCCGTTTGCGCACCGTTTACTTCTGACGGTTGTTGAATGCCATTGGTAGGCTTTACTTGGGTAAGGGATTTCAGAGTGGTGGCTTCGGATCTCTGGAAGCTTCTGGCATTCTGAGGCATTTTTCCAGACATGTATCTCGCTGCTCCTCCTCTACCGGACTTGACGGCCGGCAGCCTCCTCGCTATAACAGTTGTCGATCGGGGCACGATGGCTGTGTCGTCATCATATTCTGTCCTGGATTAGTTGATGATAATTACCGACTGAATTCGGTACCAACCTTCATTGGTGTCCTCGGCGCTTATTACAAGCTCAAAGTCGCTTCCATCACCGAGCTTGTTGGCGATAATGATGTCTCTCTTCAACTCGAAGACTGAAATTCCTGTCCCATCAAAGGTAATCCTAGAAGGTTCCTTCTGGGACTTGAAGCGGAAAAAAACGGAGGAAGACATGAATGTCAGGGGGGTGAGGTCAGGATGATCTCAAGGACTCCGTATGTTTGCACTTTAGGTCAAATACTCGTTGCGGAACTGAATAGGAGGCGGACTCCGTAAAACACCAGGATCGTTCGACCTTGGGGATTCAGCTCGACGACAAGGAGTGAGTCAGTGAACAGCGTTCGTGGTTTGTTCTAGCACAAATCGTAGTCTTGTATTTCTATGCCAAGCAGCACAATCGAAAGAACTGGAGTACAGTCTCGTTACAAAAAAACATCATCTGTTTGTTGATAGTACAGAAAAATAATTGTGAAGAAGTACGGTATATCCAGCGTAGGCAGACAACCACCAGAAGAAGTACCAGGCAAACAAGCAATTTCCAGCAACCGCCTTGACACTTGCCAGTCCTTCTTTGTAGACTACTGAAACTAACGCAGCGACCGAGTAGTCGACGGATACAGCACGATCGCGACGTGTGAAGCGGGTTTGACAGGTCTGATGACGAGTAACAATCAGGCTGACGCAAAATGACCACACAGCGTCAAAGAAGGCTAGAAGAATGACGCAGGTTAATGTCTGCACGCAGGCGATGATGAATGCGCAGTGTGTTTCGAGAAGTACAAATTGCTTGGATGTTGACTGGGCTGTCGAAGTTGAGTAGGATGAGTGATAAAAGATGGACGGAAGTTGGAGCTGGAAGGGCGGCGAGGGCGGTTTGGTTTGGAAGCCTTTATCCCCTTTTTAGCGTCGTTCCTTACTAAGCGCCTTTGTCACATGCCAACTCTGTTCTCAATACGTAGGTTAGTAATGTAGATTAGGTAAGGTAACTGAAGCCATCTTTCAATAATACGCAATACCGCCGTTACGCATCTATCAATTTCATAGCGATTTACAAAATAGTATGAGAAGGCATGGCGAATCCGAGACAGATTTCGGTCACGAGCTTTCAGTTTGTAGAAATTGATAAACCTCGCTGAACACACCGACCAACCAGCACTTCTATAATTTCTTTTCAAAAGGCCGCACTAGGAAGCCGTCACTGGCCAAGTGATCTTTGACCTCTTTGACGGTATATTCACCACGATGGAACTATATGTCAAATCAGCAACTGCACACGCATGCATGGGGTTCACCAACCATGCCTGCTCCCAGCGCAGCATCTGTGCTGGTGTGCCGAAAGACGTCTACGAAATGATTTGGGACACCAGCGCCACTCGATGCAACGACAGGGATTTTGACAGCTTTCTTGACATCCTCAATAAGCTCCAGATCGAAGCCACTGCTGCTGCCGTCTTTATCGATGCAATTCAAAAGGATCTCCCCAGCCCCCAGTGCCTCGACCGCTGTCACGAGTTGACGAACATCGAGGTCCCGACCTTCTCGTCCTCCTTTCGTTGTGCACTGATACCAACAGTACTGTTCGCCCATAGGCCCGGCATGTCTCGTCTTCAAGGTGTGATGGGTGGTTTCTTTCGGTGATTTGACATGAATACGTCGAGGATCAACGCTGATTACAACCGCTTGGTTGCCGTATGCTGCGGAGATTTTTTCGATGGCTGACTCTCCGGAGGCTTTGCCGTCATTTTGGTAGTATGCCTCCGCCACAGCAACGGCGTCTGAGCCTATGCTGACTTTGTCTGCTCCAGATTTGAAATATAAAGTGGCAACCTGAAGAGCAGGCACCTTCGTACCGTCGGCGTCGATAACGTCACGTATCCCACCACCTACTGTGAGTGGTACAAAGACATTCATCGAGGTCTGGCGTAGGACTTCCAGCATAGGAAGATCAGCCAAAGGGCAATTTCGGAAGGAGGTAATATTCAGAAAAATAATCTCGTCAGCGCCTTGTTCATAGTACTTCCTTGCCATCTCGACTGGTTTTCCTAGATTTCTCACTTCACCTTGAGCAGCGTTGGTGCTCTTTTCTCGCACCTCATATTGATCGCCCTTGGTGACGACAAGATCATCTTGGTCATTCGTACGCACGTCCAAACAGGCAATTATTCTACGGGTGAGCCCTTGATCTGCGAAACTTTGAGTAGATTCACCTGAGGGGCTCCAGATGGCACCATCCAAAAAGGCTTTAAGGACTCTTAGACCGGCGACTCCACTTTTCTCGGGGTGGAACTGTGTAGCCAAGACCTTACCTCGTCCAACAGCGCCCACGAACGTCTCGTGGCCATATCGAGCGGTTGCGACTGTCCAGCCATTTGACTCAAGACAACCTTCTTTGTATGGAACAGCGTATGAATGAACGTAGTAGTACTTGCTGGAACTTCTAAGCCCGTAAAAATCTTTTGTTTCGTTATCGCTCGATTTTGCGACAGCCGCTGAATTCCAACCGATATGAGGTACACTCTTATCCGAATCACTGAATCTTGTCAGGTGACCCGGAATGACACCGAGACCTGGAACAGCTGGGTTTTCAGCAGATCCTTGGAAAAGAGCCTGCAAACCCACGCAGATGCCCATGAATGGTTTGCCCGATTCAATGTGCTTGCGAACGGGTTGGACATATCCATCCTGGGAGAACTGTGTAAGACAATGACCAAAATGACCTACTCCAGGCAATATCAGGCGCTATAGATGAACATTTTCAGCCGCTTCCGATGTAGTCAAATCACCGTGTTTTGATGCGAGGACAATGTTAGACTGCGGAGCGTCACCTACCTCGGCATTTTCAATATCTATAGGGTCTTTTATCCATTCTATCGTGTAGCCAACCTTCTCGATAGCATTGACAAGAGAGCGCACATTACCAGCAACATAGTCGAGGAGGTGCACTGTAGGCATGGCCTTTTCAGTGCACCTGAAACGCACAGTCTCTCAGAACTATCAGGAATCGATAGTACTTAAAAAGGTACGTATGAGTACCTTAAGGTAGGTAGAGTAGCCGATACCTTTCAGTGGTAAAAATTAAGCCGCTAGTAATAAAATAGCGGAATCCGTCCGCTTCAGATGGGTCGAACAACTTAAAAGTCAGGCCTTATGAATGCCTTTGATAATTCCACGATATGGAACGGTGGACCCTGTATGCAATGTTTCACCGTAGTTCAGATTAATCAAGCCCTTTTCTGGCTGCTCAAATAGTCAGTGTCCGTCATTTCCAATTCGATACGACAGTAAGGAAAACATACCGGAGAAAATTGACGGAAATTTACTCCACCCTCGGAGAAAACAGCTTCAGTCTATCAAATGTCAAGAAAAGTCGGCAACAATTGTAATGAGCAGCCGCCTTACTTGTTCATCCATACCGTAGCGTTGAGAGAACACTACTTCCGAGATGCCGACTTGGGTGATTTTGACACTGCAAGTCAAGCAAGGACACCTATCGCTTCGTCAGTTTCTGCGGAAGAATCAATTGCACAGAGCATACGTGTCGCAATACAGAGTGGATCCTTCTCGGATCCTTTCCCTGCCTGCTTCCAACAAAGCATTCTCTTCTGCATGGAGGCAGAGACAGGTTGAGAGGTCTATTCCAGCCTTCTGCCCGCTGTTACACCGGGGACCTTCGGTCTGTCAGCGCATGCTAGAGCAACTCCATAGTCAACTGCACTCACAGCCTCCTTCATTGCAGTTCCTGAGATTCCGAGGGGTTCCGTTATAGCCGGTGCTGATCACTCGCTTCTCACGGACAAGAACACAGCCAACTCGTCGTTTCATACAATTACTCCTCTGCGCGGCTAGTGAGGCCAATTGCATGAAATATTGGTCCCAATTGGGACGCAATCTCTGATCATTGGTCAGATCCAGGCCATCTAAGGCTTGATGCAGGTACGTGATCGAGGATCCTCCATTGACGAGACGGATCTCTGCCTGATCAATCAGCGCTGCGAAGCCACTCTCAAGGTCATATAGGTGAGCATCGTTCTCGACTACGAAATCCTCAAGAGTCGGGGGATCATGGTTTCGCTTGAGACACCTAGAAAAGAGGGCTTGTCAGGCAATCTGACTGAGGGTCATATCCGCGTCCAACTTGCCGGTCCTTCAAGCGATGCCATCGGGTGCTCATGGGGGCGTCGACGCTGATCAATATGAAAAACGGTCGTCTCAAAAGCTGCTTGAGGACATGTTCGTCCCAGATGTCTGTCGTGACCCAGCGTTCCTTCCACCTTTCTGTCACAAAATCAATTAATGAGCCAATGGTTAAGAATGTCGTTCTCCTAATCTCATTGATGCGTTGCTGATGTTCAGGTGCAAGTGGGGTTTCCCCATCTTCACCGAGTGTATCTTTGTTGACGTTATTGAGATGCAGAGCGACGAAACCGTGGTTGGTTATCAAATAATCAGCTACAGAGTGCTTTCCGGAGCATATCCCTAGAGTTCGAGATTAGCGACGTTGCCGGTTTCCAGACAACGCTCTGACCTCCGCATAACCCAATAAGCATATTGATGGTTGCTGGGTTTGTTTAACATTCGCTTTCGCGATATAGCGCGTGACAGTGACACTTGAGAGCTAATTGACGAGATTAGCGTTGTGGTTTCTACCTTATTAACTCGCTCGTGGGACCAGTGATTACTACGAGTACTGTAATACCTTAAGGTGGTGCTGACTAACGGAATATTGATACCCCCTGGCTTGAACCCTTGGCCCACACGTGCGCTAATCACGTCTCGTGCATAAGTGATCATCTCCAGCTGTGTCTCAAGATCAGGGACGTACTTAGGGCAGCTATTCCGTATCATTGTCATTCATTCAATCTATTCGCGATACGCAAGATGTTAAAGTTTGCCACCTTCGCATCCGACATCGACCTGCCTTTCTATACCTCGCTTGCTTCACACAAAATCAATCATGACAAGCTCGACGACTCTGCCCGGCGACTGCTGGGGCTCTACGAGATACGACCTTCAGAGGCGGCTGAAGCTTCCTGTCGGTTGCAGCTTCACGGTAATGCCCTAACCGCTGATTCGTACGTTGTCTGATTACGCTCCGCCCCTTTCTAAATGCCGAGCTAATAGGACACCTTCAGAGTATCTGCGGGCTACTACCGCGCGGAAGGAATGATTAAAAACGTCAATACTATCGAGGAGTATAGAAGCATTGACAAGGCCATGATCCTGAATCAAGCGGCACGCACTGTGAGCGCTCTGCTTTCTGTTTCCGTAGATTCGAACCGGCAGTTTACCTTTTGTCTGTAGATATGGGATGCGATTGAAGATGGCACCATATACTCTTGCCCCTCCCTACTGGTCTCCTTCACGATGATCTGCTTTGCAGATCTGAAGAAATACAAGTTTACGTACCTGTTCGCCTTCCCCGCTCTCCATTCAGAACCTCCCTGGAAGGTCGTCTCTCAGGCAGCTCCAGCAGCAGCTTCCCAAGGCCACTTTCTTTCAGAGAACGCAGGTGCGCCTCTAACAGGCACAGAAACCACGGCTCTCGTGGACGCTGTACAGACTTGGCGGTATGGTGTAGATGCAAGACAGTACGGGTTCTTCCTAGCCAAGAAAAGCCATCGTGGCCCCTATTCGGACGGCGATGATGTGCCCGCTCCTAGACCGACGACACCACGTAGCCAGGCAGGATCTCTCGACTACGACTGGGTCATCGGCTCACTTGCAAGCTACGAAGCTGGGTTCTTCCAAGGTATTGCGCCTGAAGACCAATATGTATGTTTCGCAGACCCATCAAATTACGAGTTACACCCAGGGTGGATGTTGAGGAATCTACTAGTTCTGGTAAGCAAGAGATGGAAGCTGGAAAGAGTTCAAATACTGTGCTATAGAGATATACCTACGCAACGGCACGAAGCCCGGAGCGTGGTGTTGCAATTGGAATTAGGAGAATCAAACCAGTCCACAGCGGCCTCAGAGATAATTCCAAAAGCGACAGGCTGGGAGCGTAGCGGTACTGGCAAGGTTATGAGCAAAGTAGCGAATTTGGGTGAATATATGGACCCTCAGCGGTAAGACAAGACCTTTGCACCTGAAGCAGGACTTAGGGCTGATGGTTGTATAGGCTGGCTGATCAAGCGGTTGATCTCAATCTCAAGCTGATAAAATGGCGAATTGCACCAACGCTTGATTTAGACAAGATCAAGACTACTAGGTGCCTCCTGCTTGGAGCGGGGACGCTGGGTAGCTATGTTGCCCGAAACCTAATGGTAAGTAGCTGTTCTTGTATGATCAGCATCAGATTCGCATTTTGATCAAGCACAGGGCTGGGGAGTCCGAAAGATCACATTCGTGGACAATTCTACAGTTTCCTTCTCAAATCCAGTCCGTCAGCCGCTATTTACTTTCGAAGACTGCTTGGCAGGGGGCGCTAAGAAGGCGTATCGAGCGGCAGAGGCTCTGAAAGAGATATATCCAGGAGTCGACGCCACAGGCCATGTTCTATCAGTGCCCATGGCTGGTCATCCGATCGTTGACGAAGAGAGCGTTAGATCTGATTTTAGAATTCTCGAAAAACTAATTGTAGAACATGATGCCGTTTTCTTACTCATGGATACTCGTGAAAGTCGGTGGCTACCCACGGTGATGGGCAAAGCAAGTGACAAAATTGTGATGAATGCTGCCTTAGGTTTTGATACCTTCGTCGTCATGCGTCATGGTTCGAAAGATGAGGCAAACCCAGGAAAAGAGTTGGGTTGTTATTTTTGCAACGATGTTGTAGCTCCAGCTGATGTGAGTCTCGCTTTGATTTGTGCTGAGGAAGTGACTGACACTGTCTCCTCGCAGTCCATTACTGACCGAACCCTCGACCAGCAATGCACGGTGACGCGTCCAGGCGTAGCAGCTATCGCGTCAGCATTACTTGTTGAAATCTTTGTGTCGCTCATACAGCATCCATTGGGCGCGCTCGCACCAGCTCCTACAGCTCCAATAGAAGACCGAGAAGACCATCCACTTGGCATCGTACCGCACCAGATCCGAGGTTACTTGTCAACGTTCGAAAATAAAGTAATACAAGGCACAAGCTACGACTGCTGCAGCGCATGCTCAAACAAGATTATTGATGCATACAAAGTCCAAGGGTGGGATTTCGTCAGAAGAGCCATAAACGAAAAAGGCTATGTTGAGGAGATGAGCGGGCTTGCAGAGGTGATGTTGGTCAAATCTAGTAGCCGCGTGTTTTTCTTACAAGCAACAGGTCCAAAAGGCAGCAGAGAAGGCGTTAACAGACATGGAATGGAGCGACGATGGCAATGAAGCAGAGGAAGGTGACGGAGAGATGATCTAGACATGTATTTCGATGATACCCCACATCATACCAGCGATGGCGTTACACCACAAAGCTAGAGAGCAGCGAGCAGTTGGGCTAGGAGTTTCAGTAGTTCAGGACGTCTTTCGTGACTTGAGATGACTGACTACGACAGGTGTCTGTCACGTAGAGGGTGGTGTAGGTCGACAGGTCTACTGTATATTTGGACCCCGGAAATAACCGGGGCCCGCCTCCCAAACACTCGTACCTCGGTTAGGGGCTCCACTGACATAATAATACGGCCAGACCCTGATAATATCGTTGTTTTCTTGAATATCAACGCACACAGTGCTTATTATCAAAAAGTAATCCCATAGATCGATAAGACATGACGTAATTGCATATTATTAGCGATTTTATCATATAAATAGACTTGTTGGTGAAGTAATTATGAAATTCGTGAAACGTATTTTTGATATCGCTAAAAAATCAACCCTAATCAACCCTGAAAGTCGTTGTAATTTTCAATATTTTGCGCAATCGAAAATCGTCCTGCAACGTTCTAAATCTATAAAACAAAAAATCGATTGTGTGAATATGAGTTATTAAAAATCGATTCATGAAATCATTTTTCGATAATAAGCGTTGTGATTGGCTGATATTCAAGAAAACAACGATATTATCAGGGTCTGGCCGTATTATTATGTCAGTGGAGCCCCTAACCGAGGTACGAGTGTTTGGGAGGCGGGCCCCGGTTATTGTTTACTCCTTTTCCTGGAGCTCAGCCATTACGGATGGCTCAACCACAATTCACTGAGACGGTAGATAATGCTACGTAAGTGTCTGTCTACTGGCCTTTGATTCACGCTTCCCTTCCCGGCGAGCCTCCGATCGAAAGGATAAGGTGCTGGCAAACCCAGCTCGCAAATACACGAGAGAGAAGCCTGACGTTCGTTATTCAGCTATGCTACTGGAGAGGAAGCAAAAGGTCTTGCCGACTGTAGGTCTTGCCTACTGTGCATTTTCCAAACCCAACCTAAAGCCACCTGAGTACTTCGTTAATTCCATGGTCGGTTGTGGAGCGATTCTGCCTTTAAGGCATCGCCACTGATATCCCCATTGCGACAAGACGCGGATCCGTCCTTGGTACAAAGTATATGAATATGACATGAAGAAGATATCATTCATTACTACCTTTGGTAGGGTAATCCCAGGTCTGTCAGGATATCTGAAGAACTGCACCACTTAGTGCCAGGCCATGGGATACGGTGAGCGAGTAGAGCATTGATTAGGTCCCCATACATACATGCGCAGAGTATCCATCCTCGGAATCTGTTGCCAAATTGCAATATCATCCAGGGCGCCCCACCGTAGGCTCTCCCGCTAATGGCTGCAAGCCCGCTTTCGAAAGCGCACTCTGGATGCTTGCGTTTGAAAAGGCTTTCGGGGCCCTTTTCGGGCGAGCCTTTGAGGCTGCAGTTTTGGAATAGCTGCCAGCAGTGGGAGTGTTTGCCGTATTAAGGGATGTCTTGACGATAAATTGTTGGAGGAAGGCTGCAGGCTGCAAGCGACTCGATTATTGGCCAATCATCACTCCTTTGTAACAACTCTTTCGTAAGCTGCTTTACTCACAGGTCAAGGTGCGCGACTGAGTCCTCAAAACCTACCGAGTCTTCCTAGTTGGGATTATTGTTCCATGTAGGTTGGAACTTGAACTATGTTTCACCGTCCCCTTTCCTTCGCAGAGCTACAAAGTAGGCCTCTTTGGATTCCTAAAAATCGGTAAGCGTGTGTGATTTTCAGCTAATGTGACACTACCTTGCGAGACGATTCGGGCTTCTCCCTATGGACCTTTGCGAACAAAGTCTTCAATCGAAGCTCAAAAGCCTTGTCTTCTGCTCCTTGATAGAATTTGCAGATGAAGTGTCCACCAATTCGCAAAGTGTCAACCGCGAAGTCCAAAGCCGCATTGCATAAATCCTACGAGAGGCTTGAGCTAGTGTCTCGATGTGCTGTGTACCTACCCATGTATCAACTTACGATGCTCCCAGCGTGGTCTTTGGTATTGATGCCGCTTGTGTTCATCATCCTATAGTACGGGTCACTCAGACTCCTTTTCCAAAAGCCATCGGTTTGTTCCCAGGGCTCTGACATGTCACTCAATACGATATCTACCGTCCTCCCCATGGTTTGGTCCCTCTCCAGCCGATTGGACTTGGAGGTCTCGGTATCTACGCCAACATTAACGGATAATGGAGTGTCAGCTCTTTTCTCGAATTCTAAGTAGCTCAGTGAGCTCTGCGCCAAATCCTCCTCAGTGAGATTTCCTTCGTCTGATGCTGAACTTAGGTAGGGTTGAAACCGTAGTCTTCCGCGATTTTTTTCTCGGACAAAGTTCTTCACCTCTTCCTGCACTATTAGAAGTTTCGAAGTCAGCTTTGCCAGACCGGGGTAATCGTCGGACTGTATGACTGTAGAACATATCTCTTGAGCAATCCACTCGTACGATGTCTGTACCAGAAACCTCCCGGAAAGTAGGGAAAACGCACTCGGGAAAGACCTACCAGCATGTGAAAGGAAATTACCCTGGATCGTTGAAACGCCCTTGGGAGGCTGAGCAGGAATGACATCGACCCCGATCACTCTGCCATTTGGTGATGTCCGATCTGCTGCCACCTGTTTCAAGACTCATGAGAAAATGGATTGCAGCCGTTTCCAAAAGGGGTATTACCTGTGACCAAGAGCCTGGAGCGTATCCCTGGAGCCATTTTCAGCATGCTCTCAAAAGTAGTAGGAGACTCACAACCTTACGAGATCTACGACAGTTTGACCTCGCTGGAAAATCTTGTACCGATCATTGATCTGCATACTATGAGTCTGAGCTTTTGTGAGAATATGAACCACAGACCTCCAGGAGCTTGAATGCCGCCCGGCTCTTTAAGTCCTGCACTTTCGCGTTGATTACATATCTGTCTTTGGCCTGCCGAGTTCTCCAACGAGTCGAGGAGGATGAGGGACAGCGCTGGCTTCCTCTCGCTAGCGGAGGTAGAGCCCAGGCTGATTTGGAAGATGATGATCGAATACAGCTAGCACAGCCCAAGAACGCTGGATTAATCCAATCATAATTACTTCTTGTGCACCTTTTGACTTGGAAAGACAGCATCAGGCGCTACACAAGTGACAGCATATTACATCCGTCTAAATACTAGATAATGGGAGAAATACACTCTTAACGTTTGAAAAATCCTACGCGATTGACCAAATTAATATCGACTAGCCCGAATGAGTAACGGTGCCGAGATTGTGGCAGGTAAGGTACCGAGGGTACATAGGTAAGGTACTGGGGGCTTGATTTGACTACTCGTAATAGCCTAATAGGGCAGGATTTCCGTCACAGAATGGTCCGCTTACTCGTAGATCCGTACTGATTACGTGTAGGTACGAGTAGTACTCATCACGAGACAGGCTTGAGGAGGATTACTTAGTGACCAACCTTGAGTGGCAAATCATTTGTGTAATATTTCTTCAGGAATCTTTATGACCTCTTCGTACGCATTGAGTACTCGAAGATGTCCACTACTACACAACCCAGTATGCCTCGTTCTGATTCAAACGTTCAGAGCGGATCACTACCTAGTAAGCTGAAGTCCTAGCTTTGCTACTCTGAAACACTATCCTAGGCAAGAATGGACTCCATCGAGCTTTGGCCTTTTGTCCCTCTTGAGAGGCGAAAAACTGCCGTAACCAGTATTCGCAATTCCAGCCGATCCAAAATGCTGGTTCGCCTTGGAACCGCCGAGTGCTATCCGTCCCAGATTTCCATATGTTCTAGTGCCGGTGTTGTCTCCCTTCACAGCTTCCACGTCCTCATCATCGAATAGAGTCTTTGTAAGTCCACCGCCCAGCAACTTGCGTTTTCTCTTCTTCATTTCGGCATTTTCGGTTGTGTTCTTGACAGTGTCGGCGTCCTCAGCCGCATTAGGCTTCATGAGTGATGTTTTGGGCGCTGCAATCTCATCGTGCTCCTCTTCCGCGACTTGTTCTAGGGCTGATGTCTTCTTCATTTTGCCTGCTGGTGGCACTTTGGCGTTGGCCTTTTCCGGCTTGGTATTCTCAGAGGTTTTAGCCTTCGGCACTTTCTGCGGGACTGTTCGGACCTTGGATGTCTTTGATGTACCTAGTGGCCTTGTGGACGAGTCTTTATGGTCTTTTGCGATAGCAATTACGTCACCAGGTATATCGGCGTGGTCATCCGCTTTATCGGTCTCGCTTTGCTCATCCGGATTGTCTAGCGCAATACTTGCAGTACGATTCAAAAAGGGTGTTATTGAGAAGGCTGACTTGTCTCCCAGCATTGTGGATCCCTTTTTTGTCTTTTTCCCCGCTGGCATGTCGCCTGGTGTGCCGATGATTGTGTCATCATCCATACGTGATGCGATGCGCTTCCGAGGGTCCCGAGCTATCTCGTCCAATGCAATGTTAGAAGTTGATCGACTCGTTCGTACCCGCGATGCTGCTAGAGCGTTTTGTAGCTCGCTCTGATTCTCCCTAAGATGGTCTTTGGTCGCCTTCAATTGAGTCCTCAGCGAATCCAGTCGAGAATTCAGATTAACCGTTCTCATTTCGAAATCAGCCGTCAACTTCTGCGCCTCTCGCTCGATCTTGAATCGCTCTTTCCGCTCGTTGGCCAAGTCAGCCTGGAGACTCTCCATTTGAGCCGCGGTTCTGGCATCTTCTGCTTGGTATTTGCTCTCTTTGGCTACGGCGCGTTGTGTTGCACGCTTTTCCGTTTCCAGCTCTACTTGCAGCAAGCTGACTTGCCTTTGCAATGATAGCTTGTCGGCAAGAGCTGCCTGATATGAGACCGTCTGAGACCGCAGATGGTCGACCTCAGGTTTTAGGGACGATAGCTCACGTGCCAGCGCCAGCTTCTCGGTCAAAAGCTTCGTTGAATCCATCGTCACGTCGTGCAATGAGTCTAGTTCAACCTGTACCTCGTGAGCCTCCATTTACCTTGCTAAAGGACGGCTCGTGCAGTGCGATGTTCTACCTTCAATGTCTCGATCTCTCTGGACTTTAAGCGCAAGTCGCTGTGTAGATTTTCCAAGCTATTACGAGATGCATGGAGCTGGGCTCGCAAATCTTGGCCGATCTTTGTCAATTCACCAGTACGATTGTTTTCCAGGGCTAGCTGATTATGTAGGCTTTCGTTCTTGTCTTTGAGCAATAGTATCTGTACGCGAAGCCGCCTTGCACTTTCCTCCTGGCACAGAAATTCTGTTTGTTGTAGGCTCTTCTCATAGGCCAGTTCTACTAGCGAGAGGTTGTCGAGGAATTGTTGCGCCTGCTGCATTTTTGGCCGTCAGACCCTCGTTCAGGATAGACGTTCATCTTACCTGGTTGGAATCCACATTCTCATTCAATAATAGCGTCGCCATTACTTAAACACATCAAATAGCAATTATGTGTGGCAAGATTGAATAATAATGTGCCATTGAAAGGTGCGCGCAACATTGAGATGTAGTAAATTGTAATGTAAACAAACCAGTAGCTAAGGTAGCCAAGGCGCCCTCTAGTTCTAGGCCACGTGTGCGGCCGACAATTGTAATGAAGACAATCAGTATCTTGGCATCCCAAACGTCCATCCGATTCGTCCTTCTTGTAAGCTTTTGTGTGTCCTTTCTCTGGCGGGTCTTTCTTGAGCGACACCATCACGCGATGAAGCTATTTGTAGCGGGATTCGCTGCGCTTTTGCCCTTCTCATCAGTCACAGCAAAGAGGCAATCCGTTGCAACATTCGACAACTTCCATGAGAAGTTTCTTGCAACCGCACCATTGAAGCTTGACGATGCGTCATACGATGTCCTAACCACATCTCCGCGAGATTATGGCGTCGCTGTACTCTTGACCGCTTTGGAGGCTCGCTTTGGCTGCACACTGTGTCGTGACTTCCAGCCTGAATGGGACGTTCTTTCAAAAAGTTGGGCCAAAGGGGACAAGAAGGGATCGACTCGCATGCTGTTCGGGACATTGGACTTCGTTGATGGAAAGTCTACTTTTCAGAAGGTAGATTGAAACTTCGATGAAGCTGTAGGTGGAGACTTTCACTAATTCAGTCCCACAGTTAATGCTCCAAACTGCTCCCGTTCTACTAATGTTCCCACCAACCGTGGGCCCACAATCCAAACCAGACGGGCAGCCTATAAGATATGATTTTACACAAGGGTCTGCTGGCCTAAAAAGTCGCTACATGTCTGAAGCTAACGCTAACGGTGGACATAGAGCGCAACCAGCTGAGCAAGTCCGTGACTGGGTTTCCAGGCACCTCCCGGAAGGACCAAAACCTGTCATATACCGGCCCTTTAACTATGTCCGTATCGTCACTATCACCACGATTATGCTAGGGACCATTACCTTTGTCAGTGTCGCATGGCCATACGTACTTCCATTCATACAGAATCGTAATCTGTGGGCCGCCATCAGCTTAATCACTATACTACTTTTCACCAGTGGACACATGTTCAATCATATCAGAAAGGTCCCGTATGTTGCTGGCGACGGTAAAGGCGGTATCAGCTACTTTGCCGGAGGTTTCTCCAACCAGTTTGGTCTAGAGACACAAATAGTCGCTGCCATGTGTAAGTGACTATCACTGCTACTGTCACTGCTATCTCTAAGGCTGTTTAATTCTAAAATCTTACAGATGGAATCCTTTCATTTGCAACCATAGCGTTGGCGCTAAAGGTGCCGCGTATGGTGGACGCGAAAAGCCAACAGATGGCCGTCATCCTCTGGGGAAGCGTTATGTTTCTCCAGTACAGCTTTCTTCTAAGCGTCTTCCGCATCAAGAATGGTGGCTACCCTTTCCATTTACCACCGTTCTAGATATGTCACGTTATCGATCGCATGATAGAATATTGCGGAATATTGAAGGGGCCAATCGGACGCGCACCGTGCCATTCACCTGGGGAATGAGGAATCGGTCAACAAACATACTGGATCTAATTAAGGCAACCTCACCTTAACCCAGCTGAGTCAGATGTGTATCGCACAAGGATGACATCAATTAAAGTCTTGTTTGGATTAGTAGCTGTTTTTACATTGTTTTTCCCCTTCCTATTCTTGCGCAGACAACGGGTAAGAGGATTTTAGTCCCCGCGTCTCCTCTTCTATGCCGTACGACAGGTTGCAGCGCTGGTTCCTGCGCAGACTTATTCATGTACATGTCAAGATCTGTTACGGTTCATTCAACTACGAGGAAGTTGGCCAAGCCATGTGCGACTGTGCAATCGCAATTATTCGAACGTCACCTAGATTGGTGCCCACGGCTCAGTCTTTTGTAGGCAATCTTCCGCAAGAGTACAGTAGTTCTGCTTGGGATCACACTGCTCCTTCCGTGATTCTCCTCCCATCCGGCAAGACGACCATGGAAGCGGAGCAATCATGTCTAACAAGTCAGCATCTACTCAACACTGGCAATGATAATCCTGGTCTTTATGACCAACAGCAACCAGGACTTCTCCGGTACTGATCAGCCGAACGAAAGTATCAGATTCCTTCGGGCACAACCCCACCTTGAAGTCTCCAAAAGCACTGAGCTATCAAGAGGCATATCCTCGTACAAAGGGGCTCCCGCCAGCCCACCCATGATTTGTTAGAAACACAGACGGGAGTGACGCTCTCTTGACTCTGTGATTGTTTGACCAATCAGGAATTCATGTTCCTCATATTGCACTATCAAACCCTGGGTCAAATCGGCCCATTTCGCAGGAGCTGGTACATTTCTTAAGGTGGCCGACGATGGCAGATTTGCGCACAAGGTGATAGCCTGGCATTTACCTTCACACAGCCTTCCGTCTAATAATGTAAGCTAACAGAATAATGGTAGCAACACAGGAGATGACATGATTGTCTTGTAAAAGCGCCTACAGTAGCACTCCATCGTTCTGCCCTCTGCCGTCCCACGAATTGTCTCCTACCGTCAGCTGTATCGCATAAAAGGCATCCTTACGCGCACATGTCACGGTCACTTGACACAATGCGAAACAAGCCAAAGTGGTTCGCGTCAACTTGGCCCACGAGTCCTATTGTACAAGTGTCTGGCTACAATGCCGTCTCTGGGGAAAAGGCAAGTGTTGCATTATTATCATTCGGTCATCTCTCTTCCCCATCTTGGCATTTCCAATCACAAAGGGTACGGTCTCTAAATGAATTCAAACCCGTCTGCCGCGCGTGTCACTCAGTATTGCCGCGAAACAGTATTGCAATCCTTCTGCGCCTGTACAACCGTCTTCATCCCTGCCCGTTTACCTGTACCTTACATATAGTATGCAGGAGCTGTCGCAAGTGGCCCACGTTATGTCGGGCTGTTGCTGTCTGACTGCCATCCACATACCGTATGGTCAACCGCAACGTCTATTGCAGATCTCTGTTCACCTCTGCTTCGTTGGGTCAAGTCTTCCGTGATGCGGTCGCCCGGTCTCCTTCTCTTCTCCTATTTTATCTTTCGACTCTGCTCCGCATCGCAACCGAGCATCTTAAGGCGTCAAAGCCCATCCCCAGATCCTTGTGGACCCCTCATCCAAGGCCAGCCAGGAAACCCGCTCAACACCTGCAATGGCACCAAAGTTCCAGAAGAGGCTGTCTCCGCGCCTGCAATTTACGCAACCTACTTGAGCACCGATCCGAAACAAAACTCGTTTCCGGTGGCGTCGTCCGGCTGGGTCGAGTCGTGTATGACCAGCATTGACTATATCTGCACCGGACTCGATGCAAATCCAAAGAATCAATGGATAGCGCAGAAGGGTGGCAGAAGCTGTACTGCTTCCTTGTGGCTGCCTGGGGAGGGCGGCGCAGAGACCCCAACGACATACCATTGCATGTACGACGTATTTTTCCCAATGCTCAAATCGCTGAGCGAAGGAAAGGGAGTCAATCAAGCGAGCATCAACATTGCTGCGAATGGCTTTCCCTCGGGGTACAAAACGGGGATGCAGATAGATTCGGGATATGCATCTTGGTGGATTCAATTGTACGCTTCACTCACTAATCCCTCTGCGCAAGGCGAGGCTGTTGACCATGTATCAGCGAAGAGAATGTAGGATCGATTGTCCTTCCCCAGTTCAGGACTAGCTCCGTCCTGAGATACCTTTACTCCACCGCTGCTCCAATACCCAGCACTCCTCCGCCGCTCAATACAAGCCGCCTCATCGCGCCAGCGACCACCCTCGGACCAAGAAATACTACTACACCCCTGCCTGTCCCAAGTACCAGCAAAGCTCCGCCAAATTCAACAAAATTGAATCCTATCGCTAGTGCGATCAATTCAAGCTCTAGGGGCCCCTCTACGTTGTCCACTTCACGACTCTCCCGGGAAAGTCTGCCCTCACAGATATCGACTACTAGTGACGCTCAACTTTCCCTAGAAACCATCCATCACAACTTGACTTCATTAGCACCGTCCATCGCAACTTCTTCACTATTAAGAATATTACCATCCAGCGACGGATCTTCCACGTATTCACTAATACCAGCCTTTAACGTCTCGACCAGACCGCGTACCCTTGCTGTTCCAACTAACGGGACTCTCGTTACATCGAGTGAACTAGCATTCAACACCTCGTTGCCTGTTTCAGTATTCACCACTTCAGCATCTCCACCAATCACGACATCGTCTCTCCCAGGTCTCAACAGCTCGACCATTCCGCCATCACTGGGGAATCCTAGCAGCACCTCGGTTGGATTGCAGCAGACCGCATTCAATAGCGCAAACTCTCACGAAACCAGTCCAGGCGCAACTGGAGTTTTGCCCGTCACCCTGCAGCGCAATTCTGTGTCTTCCCATGGGTCCAAGTCAACTCATAGCAGTAGCTACAGCCCTGAGACTTCGCATGGACAGTCTTCATCGCGCACAGCTCAACCCGGCCGGGCCTCTACGCCAGTCACCAGTGACGGATTGCTGACCACAGGTCCGGGAGAGTCTTCAATAGGTACTGCAACGTCTACCTCAGCTCCCAATCCGTCCAGTCGTCAGAGTAATCCTCTTCCAGATTCATTCTTGTCCTTCACTACAACGCATGCACCATCAAACGTAGTTAGGCCTTTCACTAGGTCGATTACAGTTGGATCTCCGATGCTATCAATCAGTCGAATCAGCTCGCAGCAGGGTGCTGTCCCCGCTCAGACCCCAGCGAGCAATGCGAACACACGAGCGCAGCCATCTGTGGCTCAAGACACACAGGTCCAATCTGCAACGAATCCAAGACCATCAAATGATGTCGTTACTTCTTTACCACCGCTAGATGCCTCAAGCCAACCGGCTGAATCCCCGGGTGGTGCTTGTGGCGTCAAGTGGGCTCAATGCGGAGGTGCTTCATTTAATGGTCCGCCTTGCTGTATCCCTGGCCTGATCTGCACCTACAAAGGCTACTATTATTGGCAATGTCTATAGCGATAGCTGCCAAGTGAGGGTGCAATAAGGATATTATCGAGCCTTATGCTGGACTCCATTGCCAGTTTGAAGGGCGCCAAGGTTGAATGTGACTAATGAAATTTACATCCTGGGACATACTCTGGACGTGGATTGCTAGATTACTAGATTCCGCACAGGCTGTTCTGCCATGAGCGGTAATACCGCAATTCTTCGAAATATACCAGCGAACGAAGGACAATGAGATTCATATGGAGAGAAGATCGATACTTGATCAAAGTATCCTAGTGCCAACTCTATGACCGTGTCATAGCAGAAAGTCGGCCGGAGGTTTCTGCCTGAGGCTTACCTGCTGTGGGAGATTTTCTAATAAAACTAGTGTACATATAAAACACTTTCTATTAAAAACTATCCATTGAAATCGTTTAACGATCGATTGAGAAAGGTTCCGATCAATTCTGCTATCGTGTTTCTTGAAATCGATAATTATCATCAACTGAGAATGCAAAATTTAAATATAAATGTTACAATCGTGCATAATAATCGATATTTATTAAACGAAAATTAAAAAATTTAAAAAAAGTGTTTATACAAATAAAAAGCGAAATATGTGTGCAAAATTTGCGAAAGACGAATTTTATTCACGTGTTTTGAAAAAATATGTAATTGAATAATTTAAGAATTATAAACAAACATAATGTTTACGAAATAATAATATATTGTTAAATATTGTTTTAAAAATATTACGTAACAATTTTTAATAAAATTAACGTCGTCGCAAAAAAAATATGTAAATATTTGTAAAATTCGTATTAAAAATAATATAATCTAATGAATTATTGACATCAAAAATGTATAATTTGAAATGTAATATATTGATTTATTAATCGTTACAAAACGAATTACGTTTTGCAATTGTTTTTTATTCACATTTTATTTATTCAATCGTACGAATTCGATAAATTTCGATTAAAAATTTTAATTTATTGAATTTCGCGTTGATCAAATTGTAAAATAATTGAAATCGATTTTTTTCGAAATCATTCGAATTTCGATCATCGAATTGTTTGACGAAATGCGAATCGCATTTTCGAAAATTTTGAATTTTTATTTTTTACATACGTTTTTTTTTACATCGAAATTTTTTGAAATCAACATGTTTGCAAAAATTTTAACGTGTTTTGTTTGTTTTGTTTTTACATCGATTTGAAAAATTATTATGATCGTGATTTTCGCATTTCGAAATATTTTGTTTCGAATTCGATAATCAATTTGCGTTAAAAATTTGAAAAAGCATTTTTTTGAATGATTCAAAAAAAACATAATTTAATAAATCAATTGTTTGTTGTTTTCATGATCGAATGTTTAATTTCGTATTATTCACAATTTTCGATATAATGATTGACAATTGATTTATTGACAAAAAATTTTGAATTTTTTCATTTTTTCATTTTTTCATTTTTTCATTTTTTCATTTCGAATATTAACATCGATATCATGAAAAAATATGTAACGTAATAAACGTTCATTAATCGCGATTGCATTGATATTCAAATTTCGAAATTTTTTTTATTTCATTTCATATTTTTTATTCAATGATTTATCGTTCGATCAAATCGAACAACAATTTTTGAAAATATTTTTAACACAATTCAATTCTTCATACGTTGTAAATTTTAAACAATAAATAACACACAAAATTTTTAAAAACGAAAATGTGTTAATATGCAATAAATATTTTAATTCAATTTTTCGTGATTTTCGATGATTTGTTTTTTTATTGACATCGAATTTTTTTGAATTTTCGTTATAAAATTGTCGTAAAATTTTTCGAAAATGTTTAACAAACGATGCAAATTTTCAAATCGCGTTTTTATAATTTTTTCATTTTATTAAATAATAAAAATCGAATTCGTTGTAAAATTTGTTTGAAATTTCATTTGTTTTGAAAATTTTGTTGTTTTTAATGATTTCGATTTTATAAAACTTTTTCGTAATTTTTATTTTCATGTTTTCGTCGAATTCAATATTTTTAATTTGATACGAAAATTCAAAAAAATGTGACGTATGTTTTTTTTTAATTAAATTTTTTCAAAAGAAAAACGTGAAAAACGTCGTGAATACGTCAACGTTTGAATAAATTTAAACGATAAATTTGATTTTTTATAGTTTTTAAAATTTGAAATGATTCAAAAAAATTTCATTTCAATTTTTTGTTTCGTTTAATTTTGATGTTTTTATCGTTCAAATTCACGTAATTTTCGACGTTGTATAATATTGATTTCGTGCGTTCGTTTTTATACATCGTTTGTTGTTGTTGTGTCACGAATAAATTGTTTTTCAATATTCGAAATAATTCAATTAAATGTTCAACGTGTTTTTTTGCGAATTTGAATTTAATTTTTTTGTTTCATGTTTTTTCGAAAAACTTGCGAAACGAATATTCAAACATGATTTCAAACGAAAAATGTTCGTGAATGCGTGTTTATTGTTGTTGTAAACGAATTCGATTATGAACAATAATTTTATTCAATTATTTTGTTCGAAATTGACGAAAACGCGAAAAAAATATTTTATAACTTTGTTCATTCGTTCGATTTGTTTATTGATTTAAAAATGAAAAACGATTGACAATTTACGATTGATTTTCAAAACGTAACACAACGCATCGTTGTATTTGAATGTAAAAATGAAATTTTTGTCGATAACGATTGACGAAAAAAAATCGTGAAATCGAATGATTTCGCGAAATATGATTTCAATCAAATTTTTTGCGAAAATCGTTTTAATCATTAATATGTAATGAATCGTTTTCGTTAAACGATCAACAATCATTAAAATCGAATCGTAAATCGTTTCATTTCACGTTTTATTTGAAAAAAAATTTGTTACGAAATTCATGAAAAAATCAACTCATTTAAATTCAAAAATTGAAAAAAAAAAAAATTCGTCGTATGATTTGTGTCGTGAAATTTTGTTTCGTTTGCAAACGACGCATGTTTTATAATGTTTTTTGATTTGTTGTCGCATTTCAAAAATTTTGATAAAATTTTGATTCGATCAATAATATTTTCGACGTATTAATTTTAACGTTCGTTCGATGTCGAAATGATCAACGAGCAAATTATCGTGATTGACACGAATAACGTTTTCACGTAAATTTTTTGAAATGTAAACGACGTCGTCGTAATACAAAAATTCATTTTTGTGTTGTCAATGATTTGTTTTTGTTTTCGAAAAAATTAATTTTCGACATATTTCAAAAACGAATTGATTTTTAACGATCAAATTTCGAACGAAATTCAACAATGAAAATGTTGATTCGTCGTTATATATCGTTTTTTTTGTAAAACAATTTGTATTCGAATTTTATGCATTGCGCATTCAAATACAATCGTTAATTTTAATATAAAATTTTTTCATTTTATGAATGTCACGTTTGATTTTTGTTTAATCGAATGTTTCGAATTTTTTGAATTTTTTGAATCGTGTTTTGACGAACGTACATCGAAATTCAACATTTGACAAAATTAACATCGAATTAACATCGTTATTTTATCACATCGAATGTTAAAGTCGAAATTCGTTTTGACGCATTCAAAAAATCAAATCTTCTACATATGTTTTTGCAAATTTCATGTATTTGTTTTTCATTTCGATATTCTCGTGTAATTATGTAATAATATCATATCATTGCATAACATTTCACATTATATCGAAATCATTTTTTCTTCATGTTCGTTCATGATACGCGAACATTCAAATAAACAAAATTTTTTACAATTAAATTCAGTGAACGAATAGAAGCATAATAGATTCAATTTGATTTTGATCATTCAACGAGAACAACGAAACATAATAAACTCGTTGTGAATTGAAAAAAACGAAACATAATAGATTCGTTTGTTTTGTTTTAAAGAACGCTCAAAACAGACAAATTCACGCGATAATCTCGATTCACAATACAACAAATTTTTTCTTTTTATTACTTTTGACGAAACATTCGTGTTTGAAAATCAGAAAATCATCAAATCAAAAAGAACATCAACAAACAAACATTTTTATTTAATATTCATCTGTTTCATCATAAACAAACATTTAGAAATTTCATTCAACATCACATTGAATTTGTCATTTTAAATGAAATTCAATCATCAAGATTTACTTAAATCATTGTTTTGTTCATTTTTTTTTCTGTTTCAACAACTATTCGATTTCAATTCACAATCATGATCTTTTCAAATTTTCTTCTCGAAATCAATCTAAAAGATCGATTATTGTTTAACGAAATTACACAATTGAACGCGTCATGCAAATCAATCGAGAAAACGAAAATTGCATTAATCATCGTCAAATTTTGATCGATGAGCAAATTATCAACGAAAAAATAAATTTGCAAAATTGTTTCGATCGAAACGAAATTCTCTTTAAAAACGAAAATTTATGAATGTCGAATCAACTAGATTTGATGATTGAAATAATTCGTGACGTTCACGATCAATTTTTCTGTGCACATTTTGACATGAATCGTATTAAAAAACTCATTAAACGCTATTATTATTGATTTAGTATGAAATTATTCATCAAAAATTATATTCGTAACTGTCACAAATGTCAGCGATCGAAATTTTCACATGATGATCGTCACGAACTGTTAATTTCATTGTCGATTTCTAATTAACGATGAATTGATATATCGATGAATTTCATAATTGAATTATTTGATTTTAAAAACAATAATGTCATTTGTACTATTATCGATCGTTTAATCAAAAAACGTCATTACGTTTTTTGCGTGATTGATGACGATGATTTAACAATTCAAATTTGTGTCAAAATATTGTTTCATTATGTATTTCGTATTCATAAATTATTTTCATTCATTATTTCAAATCGAGATGATCAATTCGTAAATCGCGTTTGAAAAATTTTCTGTAAACGATTAAAAATCAAATGTAAATTGTTCATTGTTTTTCAATTTGAAATCGATGATCAAATCGAACGAACGAATCAAAATATCGAAATTCGATTGCGTTTGTATTGCAATTATCGTCAAAACGATTGAATTGATTGAATAAATATCATGAAAATCGTTGACAACAACGATGTTTCAACAATCATCGAACTCATTTCATTTTTCATTAATAAAAATTATCATTTTCGAATGATTTTTGAATCAAATTTAAATGATTACGAAATTACTAAAAAACGTTTGTTGATTCAACAAAACGAATTCATTGTCGAAAAAATGAATCGTATCATTGAATATATCAAAATCAATGTTGTCGATGCAAAACAGAAAATAATTGTTCGAATCAACAAATTTCGCTTTTCAATAAATTTTGAAATAAAAAATTACGTTTGATTGAATCGTCGTCACATAAAAACAATTCGTTCGTCAAACAAATTGAACGACAAAAAACTGAATTCGTACAAAATGATCAAAAAAAAAATCTCGTTTATAAATTGAAATTGCTCGACGATATGCACATTCATTCAATTTTTCATTTTTGATTATTAAGAAAGAATTTTAGAAATTCGTTGAAAAAACAACATAACGATTTTTCAAAATCAATTATCGCAAAAAAAATGTTTGAATGAAAACTCGATGATATATTACAATTTCGATATCATTATCATCGTTTTCAGTATCGTTGCAAATGATCGAATTGAAATTTTCATAATCGAATTTGATATTATGTCGACGATGACGAATTTGAAAATGTTCAAAACATCGTGAATATTTTTCACGAAATTAATTCAAAGACAACGAAATCTGTTTTGCGAAATGATTAAATTGTACACATCGTTTAAAATTGATCAAAAAACGTCAACATGAATTCGTTACAACTCATTATCAAATTGATTCAAAAAGTTTTTGTTTCGATTTTCAATTTTCATGTCATTTCGCGTTATTTACAATCAGAATTTACGTCGCATGAAGAATTAAATCGTGTCAAAAATATTTTCAAAAATTGTCGTCAAATTTTATTAAACAATGAATAGTAATGTAAAATGTTATGCAATGAAATGAATAAACGCAAATTGTCAAAAAAATTCGAACATTTACGAGTTCGTCAACAAAATTTTCAATTGTTTATTAATGACACGCGAAATTATTTGTAAAATTCGTTCAAAATATTTGCTTTTCAAAAAATCTAATACATGCATATTTCGTTGAATGCAATGTACGAATCAAACGTCGTATATGCGATAACATCAACGCGTTAATCGTAATGATAAAAATTCTATCGACATAATGAAATTGCTCGTTTCGTGATATCAATTTGATGTTGCAAAAATTTTCAAAATTGTTGACGCGTTCAATTGTTTGTTTATTAATGTTCGTCGAAATTATTTTTGACGAATTGTATGAATTGATCATTTTTTACGACATTCATTACATTCACGCTTTGTCGCATGCAATGTACACATCAATTTTCGCATACGCGAAAATGTCAAGATTTTAAACATTGTTATCATGATTGTACTAACATGATCAAATTGCTCATTTCGTCGTAAATCGATTTGATGTTTTCACGATTTTTGACGAATCGATTTCGCGAACGAAATCGATTTCACAGCATTTCGAATTTATTTGTTCATTTTATCAATCATTCAATTCAACGTCATTCAACAACGCATCTAGATCGCGCAAAACGTTCGTCGAAAAAAAAAATTCAATTGATCGTTTCGAGACGAAATTGAAAAAAAAACGAGAAATAATGTAACGAACGTACATCGAATTCAACATTTGACAAAATTAACATCGAATTAACATCGTTATTTTATCATATCGAATGTTAAAGTCGAAATTCGTTTTGACGCATTCAAAAAATCAAATTTTCTACATATGTTTTTGCAGATTTCATGTATTTGTTTCTCACTTCGATATTCTCGTGTAATTATGTAGTAGTATTATATCATTGCGTAGCATTTCACAAATCGAATGTTTTCGAAACAACGTTAATTGAAATTCGATTTCGTTTTGAATTTTTTGAATCAAATATTTTCGAAACAACGTTGATTAATTCGATTTTTAAATCATTTAAATGCGATCGACATTTCATGTTATGCATCGCATTCATGAATCGTTTCATAATATGCATCGCATTCATAATTTTGATTGTATTTATTTGCATTTTTTCGAAACGTTTCGAATTTGCGATCAATGATTTTTGCAATTTTTTCAAAATTTGACGATTGTTTTCGACGTTTTTTTAATAATTATCATGTAATCAAATCGTTTTGAAAATTCGATATCAAAATTCTTGTTATCGAGACGATAATCGATTAAAAAATTATATCGATTCAATTTTTGAATTCATCGAATTTGACGTGACGACAATTTAATTGTGATCATAAATTGTTTCAAATTACGATGATTAATAAAAACAAAAATTAGTTTTTTTGCGTTTTCGAAATAATGTTTTCATTGTTTGAACGAAATCACAATAATCAACAATTTTTTGTTATGAATTTCGTAATTGCATTCGATCGAAATCATTTTGCGCGAAAAATACGCAACAAAATGTTAATGATTTTCGTCGTTTTGTTGACATAAAATGATTTCGATAATTTTGTCGAATGAATCGACAACAAGAATCATTTGTACGTGATGTCGATTACGAATTTGTTGTCATCATTGTATAGCAAAATCAAAAGTTTTTTCAAATCGTTTCAGTATCAAGTTTGCGTTAAATCGAACTTTCGACGTATATTATCGTTATACTAATCATTTTACGACTCGAATATTTGTATCGACATCGTTATTGACGTACATCGTTTTACGTTTTTACGATAATACGTCGATCAATGTTTTTTTCGACAAAACAATTGTTATTCGTTTTTTCAAATCTCTATGATCACACATACGAACAAAACTTGATACGAAACACAAAATACAAAACACAAAATATACGAATCATCAAAATACAAATTTTCGACGATTCAAATGAGCGCGACATTTCAAATATCAACAATGAAAAACGACATTTCATAGAATTCTCGTTCGATAATATTTAATATAACGAGCGAGAGAAAATAATGTTTATGAATTGTTATTTTCGAAAATTGTTACGAGCATGTCTGACAAATAGATCTGACAAATGTCTAGCAAATAGATTTGACAAATAGATAATTGATATGATATAATCGAACAACGAATTATGTTCTAATTTTACGTCGAAATTAACGTGATTTGAAATTTGACGTCGCACATTGTTTGCAATTTCAACATTTTGTATTTATTTGTTTTTGCAAATTTATTGTTTTCGTTTAATTAATCAATCAATACAATCATACAAACACGATTCATGATATTACAATAAATTTTCAATTTTTATCGCTCGTCGTGATACGCGAACGTTCAAAAATAAAATTTCAAATCGATCAAATTTTTCGTGAAAAACAAACGACGAAAATTTTTTTGACGAAACAAACGACGAAAATCGTGTAATTACAAATCGAATTTACACGCAAACGACGAAATTTTCGACGTTAAAAAACGACGAAACGACGACGATTTTTTTATTTTTTTTTATTTTCTCGAGATGATTCGCAATCATCATAAAACAATTTCATTCAATTCATCTCGTCAAAATTTGAATATTGACGAAATACAAAAAAACGTTGAACAAATGTTGAACGAAATTCACGAAATCGATGAAAAATTCACGATTCGTTACAAATTTCGTCAATTTTTTTTTATTTCAAACGTTGTTTCGAATCAAAACGACGATGTCACGCATTTTTTGAACATAAAAATTGTTCGTCAATTGAAATATTGAGTTCAACATCATTTCGACGATTTTTTGAACATGTTCAATGATTTACGCATCGATCGAGACAAATATTTAATCGTTTTAAAAAATTTTCACGAATTCGTTAAATTGTTCAAATCTCAAAAAAAAAATCTATTCGATATCGATAATATTTTTGAACAAATACGCGACAAATTTAAAACGTTCGAAAAAAAAAAAGCGAATGATAAATCAACTCGTTGACAAACATATTAAATATGACGATTTGATCAAATTGAATGAAACTCGTCGTTTTGAACGTGTTTTCAATCTCGATTCAAATAAAAATTCAAACAATATCGATGATGACGAAAAAAAATCTGTTGTTGACGATTCGATCGTTACAAATTTTATCAAATTCTCGAAAAAAACGCTCGAACAAACATTCGAATTTCGATAAATTCACGAATGATGTGAATTTTGATTGATTTATTTGAAAAATCAACGTTCACGATAAATTCACGATTAACAATAATTGATACGAAATTGTTCGTTTCATGATCACGACAATAATTGATTGAATTGAAAAAAAACAATTAAACATATTCAATTTCGTCGATACAACAATTTGAATTATTTCGAAAATGAAATAATGATAATCAATTTTTTCGAAAACATTTATGAAAATTCAAATCATCAACGCAACGTACGTCGAAAATATCGAGATTTGATCATGTTCGATATTCAAAATTTTCAATTTTTCTATTCGAATTTTCATCGTTTGAATATTTAAATCAATTTCGATCAATTCACGTTGATAAAAAATTTAATTGACAAATTCATCATGTCGTTGAAACAAATTTTGAACAATTCGTTTCGTCATCATTTTATTTTGCTCGCGTGAAAAAATGACATTCAATAAATGTACAACGATTTGATCAACATTCGAAAAAAAAAAACTCGAATTCGAATTCAAAAATCAATTTTAATGTTTTTCAAAACGATTTTTGTTGTTTCGATTGCAATTTCGTTTATTAAATCAATTACGTCGACGTTTTTCGTCAAATTCAAAAACGATCATAAACATGATTCGATTATCGATCAATTGATCGTCACGAACAAATGTTTCACGTGTAAAAAATTCGATCACAATTGAAAATTTTGTTTCAACGTCAGCAAATTTCAAAAACGTCAAAAACATAAATTACAAATACATCAATTGAATTTTGATATCGATTCGAGCGAATTTGATTCGAAAAATTGACAATTCACGTCAAAAACGCGATTGATGAATGTTTAAAAAAATTTTTTATTCACGATGATAATATGTTTGACTTTTTCATTAAACGATTTTTAATCATTATTTGTACGTTATCATTCAACGATAATAAACATAAATTAAAAATTTTAATAAACATTGATGCAATCGATTATGCGTTCATTGATAAAAAAATCGCGCAATTTGTATGCAACATGTTGAACATGAAATTCGTATTTTTATTGAAATCGAAATCATTGATTGAATTCGACGATCGTTATGTTTTTTCTATAATTCACGCGATATATTTCAAATTGACGATAAAATTACATTTCGAATTGATCGTTTTTTTGTTAATTATTGATTTCGATAATCATTCGATAATTTTAAAAAAATCGTGAATGAACAAACATGAAATTATATTGAACATGATTTACGATAAATTGATTTTTAAATCGTTCAAATGCAATCATCACGACAAGATATTCAATCAAACGATGCAAACTCGTCGTTTAAAAACTTTCAAATCAAATCGTCGATAAAATGTATTTAATTGACGTCGCGATGCAAAATTATCGCAAAAAAATAATACAAAACACATAACGACGATAAAATTTCGATATATCATTTTATCACGTTTCAAAATCAATTCATTATTTTTTGTTGTTGAAAACGAATTTGACGTATTCGATTTCAAATGTTTCGAATGTTCAATTCATTCAAAAATCGATGACGACGACGAATCGTTAACAATTGAATCAAATAATTCAAAAATTGATATCACGACGATTACGAAAACGACATTCGTCAAAAAAAAAACTGAAAAGTCAACGCAATAAACGATGAAAAACGAAAAAATAACAATCAAAATTTTCGTTATTTTCAAAATTGAATTTTGACGATTCGATGAATATCGCAATAATTGATACAATTTTTTTTGTTTGTTGATCGATGTCAAAAATCGAAAACAAAAAATTTAATGTTTTTTTATTACGATCAATCAAATCGATTTTGCGTTCAAAACATTACAAACGAATTTTGAATTATTGAAAATTGTCGTCATAATCAAAAAAATTCTGAAACATGAACAAATCAAATCGATACTCGAACGCATTATGAAAAAAATGTCAAAATATTTTCATCATTTATCAAAAATATTCGATTTTTAAAAAATTATCAAATTATTTTTTCATAAATCATACGATCATAAAATCGAATTTTTGAACGATAACAATTTTCTATTTCGCAATCGAATGTATTTTCTATTCGAATTCAAATTTAAAAAATTCAAAAAATATTTGAAAAAAAATTTGCAAAAAAAATTTATCGTATTTAATTAAACGACATACGTTTCATTTGTTTTATTTGCGATTAAATTCAACGATCAATTACGTTTGTGTATGAATTATCGTCGATTCAATCACATCACGAAACGCAATCGATATTTTATTTTTTTGATCGAGAAAATTCTGATCAAAATTCAAAATTGCAAATATTTGATCAAACTGAATATTATATCGATTTTCAATAAATTTCGAATGAATGAAAAAAATGAAAAATTCATCACGTTCGTTATTTCTATGAAATCGTATAAATATCGAATATTATTTTTTGAATTAATCAACGATTTTGCAAATTGACAACATTACATGAATGATTTTTTTGTTCAATTTTTTGAACGAATTTTGTCAAATTTATTTGAATGACATATTCATCTACAAAAAATTCAAAAAGAAACATATCGTGCACGTTCGAGCAATATTGAAAAAACTCAAAAAAATCGATTTACAAATGAATATCGAGAAATGCGAGTTTTTCAAAAAAAAAATGATTTTTTTAAACGTTATATTCTCGATGAATGATTTTCGCATGAATTCAAAAAAAAATACAAATCATAATTGATTGAACACGTTCTATCAATTTCAAAAAAATACAAATTTTCGTGAATTTCGTCAATTTTTATCGACGTTTCATTCGTGATTTTTCGAAAAAAAATCAAAGTTTTCACTCGAATGATCAAAAAATTCGTAAAATTCGAATGAATTACGAAAACAAAAAAATTTTCAATTTATTTAAAAAAACGATGATCGAAATTTTCATATTTCGTCATTACGATAAAATTAAACAAATCATTTTGAAAATCGATTTTTCAAATTACGTTAATGCGAAAATGTTATCGCAATACAATGACGAAAAAATTTTACATTTCGTTGTTTTTTACAATCGAAACATGATTTCAATCGAATGCAATTACGAAATTTATAACAAAAAACTATTGATCATTATTCGTTGTTTAAAACATTGACGTTCAAAATTCGAAAAAATTGACGAATCGATCAAAATTTTCATCGATCACAAAAATTTGAAAATTTTCATAATTTCGAAAAAATTAATTTTTCGTCAAATTCGTTGAACAAAAATTTTATCGAAATTCAATATCGTCATTCAATTTCAATCAAAAATTCAAAACGTTAAAACAAACGTTTTGATTCGCATGTCGAATTCACGATTTAAAAACGATAACGACGAACGACATCAATATAAAAAACAAATATTGTTCATTTTCGAACGATTCGAAATTCATGTCGTCGAATTTGACGAATCAATTTACGAACGAATTTTCGTCGTCAACAAAACAAACAACGATTGCAAAACATATCGTGAAACGTTCAATCAAAATTTTATTTTCGTGAATGAAATCAATTTACGCGATTGTCAAAAAAAACGATGTTTTATATTACAAAAATCGATTATGAATGTTCGTCGATGTTTTTTTATTCGTTGATTTTTTCAAAAAAATTCATGAATTTTCAACGTCGAATCATTTTGAATTTAATCGCATGAAAAATTTTTTACGTCGTAATTATTATTGATTCAATATGCGCAAAACAGTTCGTCGATACGTACGTAATTGTTATGAATGTCAACGAACTAAAATTTCTCGAAATCGTAAAACGATTTATTCATTTCTTTGATCATATTTTTGCAACGTTGAACAAATATATCAATTGATTTCATCACGAGATTGTTTAACGTTCACGATCATAATGTCATTTGCACGATAATCGACAAATTCAATAAAAAACGTCATTATGCATTTTGTACAACGAAAAACGAAAACACGAATGTTGAAATTACAACAAAAATATTCATTCAATACGTGTTTCGTATTCATGATTTGTTTTTTTATAACATTTGATCGAAATTTTCGATTCGTGTTTTTTGTATGACAAATTTTTTGCAAAATTCTCGACATCAAATGTAAATTTTTCACGATTTTTCATTCAAAAATTGATGATCAAATCGAAAAAATCAATCAAAATATCGAAAAACAATTGCGACAATATTGCAATTACATGCAAAATCATTGAAACGTTTGATTATTTATGATCGAATTCGCAAACAACAACGCGATTTTTACATTTATTAAATTATCATCGTTTTTCGTCAACAAAAATTTTTCTTTTCGTATGAATTTTTCATCGAATTTTATTTCGTATGTCATCACAAAAAAACGATTTTTGATCGTCAAAACGAAAAACATCACGAACACAATACAAAACATTTTCGATTATGTACGAATTTACGTCGAAATAATTCAAAAACGCATGACGAAACAAATCAACAAACATCGCAAAATCGTGAAATACGTCGAAAAAAATTACGTTTTTTTGAATCGACGAAACATCAAAATCGTTAAATCATTCGACAAATTTGATGACAAAAAATTAAACTCGTTCAAAATGTTGAAACGTATGAACAATTTTTATCAATTTGAATTGTTTGAAACAATGCGAATTTATGATGTGTTTTATTGTTGACTTTTACGCAAAAATTTTTGTGATTTTTTCGAAAATCAAATCAACGAATTTTTCGATTCTGTCATAATCAACGAGAATTTCGAATAAAAAATGAACGATATTTTAAAATTTCGATATTATTACGATCGATTTCAATATCGCGTCAATTGATCGAGTTGATCGCATAATCGAATTTGATATTACGTCGACAACGATGAATTCGATAATATTCGTGACGTGATGAATGATTATCATCGAAATTATTTCATCGTCGCAAACTCGAAATCATTCAAAATTACATTTTTCGTTTTTCAAATCGATGATCAAAATTCATTTGCGAATCGTCGTCGTTTTCGAAAAAAAATCGTCGTTTTGACATTCATTGAAATTACGTTCGATTAAAATTTGAAAATTTCAATTGAATTTGAATTCATTTTGATTTCATTCATTCGTTTCAAAAAAAAAATTTCAATTTCAAATTTCATTATCATCGTTTCGACGTTGTTTACAGTCAGAATTTACGTCGCATAAAAAGTTGAATCGTGTCAAAAACATTTTCAAAAATTATTGTTCGATTTTATTGAACTATGAATTGATGCAACATATTGAGAAAATCAAAAGATGATGATCGTGAAAATCTCGAATTTTGAATTCGTTCAAAACAACAACGTTTTCGTTTCGAATCAACGACGAATCGTCGAAACGACGTTCGCGAAAAAAAAAATAATGTTACGAACATGTTTGACAAATAAATCAAATAAATGTTTAACAAATAAATTTGACAAATAAATAATTGATATGATATAATCGAACAACGAATTATGTTTTAATTTTACGTCGAGATTAACGTGATTTGAAATTTGACGTCGCACATTGTTTGCAATTTCAACATTTTGTATTTATTTGTTTTTGCAAACTTATTGTTTTCGTTTAATTAATCAATCAATACAGTCATACAAACACGATTCATGATAAGAATGATATTTCGATAAAGAGAAAATCTTTCAACAAGATAAATCATTTTTCGTTTTCGAAAATAATGTTTCTTGAATTTGAAAAATGAAATATTCAATTTCTATTCTGTACATACTTATCTATCTATGTCATTTATCTCGTCTATGATTCAGACAAGTCGATCGAATCTAAATAATAAAACAAATTCTTGCTCATAATTTTGTCGAATGCGTCGATTTCGACTCGAATAACACGTTCGAAATCGAAATAACGTAAAATTGATGTTTCGATAAATGTTTTGCGAAATCGTTTGAAAATTTTCAATGTTTCGTTAATTAAAAAAATGTGAATATTCGATGATTTGTTACGATTTCGATTTTGATTTCGTTTGCGTTTACGAATATTTTTTCGTAATTTTTGCGATTTTTTTAACATAACGATCAAAAATTCAACAATTTTATTGAAATGTTTAATGAATCGTCGATAAAAATTAACGATGTCGAAAAATTGCATAATGTCGAAAACGTTGCAAAAAACAAATTATTTTTTAATGATTTCGATTTTTTTGTTTTGCATTCGTATTTTTTTGAATAAAACGACGAATTCAAAAAAAAATATTTCGTCAACGAATTATTTGCATTTTTCAAAAACAATATATAATTTTTTTTTTTAAACGATCAAAAATTCATTTGATATCGTCGACATGAATTTCGACGTTTATCGAATAAATTACTATATCGTTCAAATATATTATGACGTTAATATCGAAACGAATCGTCAAAATTCGATTGATGAAATTTTGAAACGTCGTCAAAACGTTAATAAAATTAAAAAAAAAATACGTTATATTCGAAATGATCATATCGAATACGAAAAATTATTTTTTATTCGTTTTCATGTTTGATACGCAATCGATGATAAACAACAATCAAATCGATATTAATATATTTGACGACTTTGTTGAATTTATTTAAATTTTCATCGATTAACGAAAAAAATATTTATTTGTTATCGTGAAAATATTGAAACTTTTGTAATTTACACAATCGTAAATTATCGTTTTTTTTGACGAACAAAAAAACGCTTTTGCAAAAAATTGAAAAAATTGAATGAATTCGTTGATTAAATGTTTTTCGATGTAAACACGCAATATTCGAAATTCATTTTCGAACAAAAAATAAATTGATTCATGCGATGATTTTTTGTTTTTTTTTAAATCAATAACATGATCGTTTGAATCATAATTCGTAAATTCGTAAATTTTATTTTCGTTATCGAATTTCTCATACGTTTTCAAAATTTCGAAAAACGTGATTTTGATATCGAATTTTTTTTTCATTTCAATCAAAACAAATTTTATTTGAATTCGTTTTGAAACGTACATTTCATGTATGTCGAATTGTTTGTCAATATACATTCGTACGAATATGAAATACGTTTCAATTTTTCTATCAATGAAATTTATAATCAATTGTTTTAATTCAATGTTTTCGATACAATTCGTTGTGAAAATGAAATGTTTTTTTTGTAACGTCAAATTTTGATATTGTGATCGTTTCAATTTATTTTGATTTTCGAAAATTGTATTCAAAACATGTTTAACGTTAAATTTCAATTCAAATTCACGATCAAAAACGATTTTTCGAAAAACGATTGATTTTTTTGACGTTTGACATTTCGAATTGTACGAAATAAACGTCATATATTTTGAAACGATGATTGTCAATTGTTATTGCATCACAATTTAAAGTTTCGAAACGACGAAAATCGAATTTTTTCGCATAAACATGATTTATCAAATTAATTTTCGTTTTTGTATCGAATATTGTTTTCGATTCGTTTTAAATTTGATTTTCATTTTGTATATTAATTTTGATTTTGACGCATTTACGAATTACAAATTTTTTTAATTTTTTGCGACGTTTTTTTTTTGTTAACATGATTTTTGTTCATGTTTGTGAAAAACGACGTATCGAAATCAAAATTCGAAAATTTTTTCTTTTTAACGATTTGAGCGAAAATTATCAAATCGATTAATTTTTTGATTGTTTAAAAATTTGATCAACGAAAATGATTGTACAAATTTTAATTTGATGATTTGATTTGTCACAATCGATACAATTATTTTTGTTTTGAATTTTTTTGAATTCGTTAACGAATCAACGATACATTCGAATATTTTTCGATTTGATTGATTCGTGATTCGAATTGATTTTGTTAATATTTTTGATTTTTTGATTTTTGAATTTCGCAATTTTGAATTTTTCGTTTTCGTTTTCAAAATTGTCAATATCGAACGAAATTTTACGTTTTTTGAAATTTTTGAATTTTTTTTTTTTTCAAAATTTGAAAATTTTTTATACGTTTGAATCGTTCAAACAATTTCGTTTTTGTAAATTTTTTTCTGAAAAACATGCAACGAAATTTCAAACGTAATTCGTCACGAAAATCGTTGAATTTCATTGCATTTGTGAATTTGAATTCGAATTTGAATTCAATAAACATATTTGTTCGTTCGACATTGTAATTTTTAATCGATTGATTATGATTTTGTTTGTGTTTGCGATATTTTTTCAAAAAAATTTGTTGCAACGTGATTGTTCGTTCGATATCGTTTTTCAAAAAATTTTTGAATTCGTTTCAAATATATTGTTTGTTTGAATGAAAATCGATTTTTGCGTTTCAAAATTTGTTCGCATTGTTATTTGATTTAAAATAAATTTCAACATATGCGATTTTGATTAAATTCGAAAATTAAATTATATGATTCACGTTGTTTTGCGTGAATTGATTTTTCATTTGTTTACAATTTTTTCTTCATTTTTTGTAATTTTTTTTTTCGTATTGATTCAAAGTCGTTTCGATAATTTTCATGACGAAAAATTTTCAAACAAAATCGAAAACGAAAACGAAAACAAAAAAAAAAAAAATAAAAATTGCAAATTTCGAACGTTCGACATTTCGAATTTGAAATTTGATTTTTTTTAATAATTTTTTCAATTTGTTGTTTGTAATAAATTAATCAAAAAATTACGTCAATATTTTCAACAAATTCGAAAAACAAATCATTGTCGAAATTCGACATAATATATGCGAAAACAAAAATAAATTTTGTTAAATATACACGAATGACATCATTTTGAAATATAATAACAATTAAAATGTAAAATTCGTATTAAAAATAATATAATTTAATGAATTATTGACATCAAAAATGTATAATTTGAAATGTAATATATTGATTTATTAATCGTTACAAAACGAATTACGTTTTGCAATTGTTTTTTATTTATATTTTATTTATTCAATCGTACGAATTCGATAAATTTTGATTGAAAATTTTAATTTATTGAGTTTCGCGTTGATCGAATTGTAAAATGATTAAAATTGATTTTTTTCGAAATTATTCGAATTTCGATCATCGAATTGTTTAACGAAATGCGAATCGCATTTTCGAAAATTTTGAATTTTTATTTTTTACAATATTTTTTGTACATAAATCGTTTTTTATAAAAAAAATATTTGACGTTTTTTTTTAATTAATCGAATAAAAAATCTTAAAATTTTCAGAATTTAAATTACGAATATTAAAATTTGATTATTGCGTGTATGCAATTTTTGTAATTTACATATCAATCAATAATTATAAAAAAAAATTAATTATTTAATTTTAATTGTAAAACAAAATGAACGTAATTCAATTTTGTAATTGTGTAAAAATTAAAAAATTGACAAAATAATATTCAAACGCAAATTACGTGATTAAATTTTATACATAAATTATGTTTTTATATTGTCATGATTTCAACGTAAATTTTTTCATTGTGACGAACGTATTATGTGTTGAACTTTGATAAATATTTGAATTTTTATTTTATTACAGCGAAATTTGCGATTCGAATTTTGTCTATGATCAAATCATTTACATATAATTTGTTAAATCTTTATAATTAATTTTGCAATTTAGAATTCTGTTGTTAATTCATATCATTGCATGACATTTTATATTATTTTAAACTTTTACAAATTCACTCGAAGTATGTTTTCGTACATGTTTCAATCATAATTTGTAACAAACAATTGAATCGAGCATTGCATTTCGCAACAAAATTTCGTCGATTAAATTTTAATTTTTAAATCGTCAATTAACAAATTTCGATTTTTTTTTACACGTTTATTCAAATCATTACATTTATTTCATCGTTCGTTTGTGATACGCGAAATTAAAAAAACATTCACATTTTCAAAAAATCAATTTCGAAATTTCATATCAAATTTCAAAATCGTCATCGTGACTCAAAACTCGAATCATTTTTAACATTCGAGAACTTTTCAAAATTTTATTTAATATTTTACGAAATCAACATTTGTTTTCTGTCTCGATGATAAATTCAATAACATTTCGAGTCACAATTTACGAGTCAAAACATTCAATCAAATATTCAATATTTACATTATCATTTCTATTGAAAAATTTTTCGAAATTTTTATTTATTTTTTAACAAATCGATCGTCATTTTTTGTTTTCGCAATAAATAAATACGATATTTTTGAAAAGCGATTGCGCATTTTCGATATCGAGAATTGATTTTCAAAATATTTTACATCAAAAAAGTTAGTCGACGTTGAATTCTATCAAAAACGTAATTTGATAAAATGTTCAAATTGTCACGTTAATTTTCATAAAATTGTTTTGATGAATTACAAATTATATCACAATTTCAATTGTTCATTAGTTGAAAAAATCAAATTCGAAATCGAATTGACAAAATTACAATCTCATATACAAACGAAAGCAGAGATTTTGACGATCGAATTGTTCAAACAAAAAAAAAACTCAATTGATTGAACAGAAAAATCAGAAACAAACACAACGTGAAATCAAATTGATTGAATATCAAATCAAATGAGAAACGAAAAAACACGTTGAATTAATCGAACAAATTTATCAAAATATTCAATTATTTAAATCAACATTTCGTGATATCGATATTTTCGATTTCAACTTTTATATGCGATATTTTGAAATAAAACACAATTTATAAAAAAATGTCTTTGATTATTTTTATTTGACTTTTTTGTCGAATCAGAAAGTCAATCTTTTCGAGACAAAAACATCAATTTTCGTCGCATTTTTATTTACAATCATTTTGTGAATACACAAATTCATGAAACAATCAAATTGTAAAATTAATCGAACGCATTTCAATTAAAATTGAAAATCAAACAAAAATAAACAATATTGATGATGATATTTGTTTTGAAAATATTGAAATTTTTGAATTGTTATGATTCAAAAAAATTTTTGTTAAATTCGATAATTTTCAAATCAATTGAAAATTCAAATTTTCAATCGAAACATATGTCAAAATCATTTCGAAACAACATTCAACTAAGAATTTTTTTTAAAAAAATTCAAAATTTGTTTGTTTGATCTATATAACAAAATGATGAATTTTTAATAACATTTTCAACAAATTCAACATCAATATTTGAAACAAAATGTGTTCGATTTGTTGTTCAAATGTTTTCGAAAATTTGCATTCGCATGATTCAAAAATCAAATTTTCAACATTATACAAAATTTTGATCGAAATTTAACATGTGCATTTTTTACTATTTCGTTCGAATTTATCACGAAATCATTTATTTTTACATTAAATTCTTCGTCGCAATATCATTTATGCGTCGAATGTTTCGTTCAATTTTCGTGAATGATTCGATTTTTAAAACATACGAAACAAATCAATTGTTCGAAAATGATTTGCAAACATTGCGAACAGAATTTCAATTTCAAAAACAAATTTCACGAGCATATTCGCGAACAACATATTCAGAAATCGAATATTAATTCGAATTTTCGATTCTTTACATCAAAATTTACGTACAAAATCGAGAAAAATCAATAATCATTTGTTCGTCTGTTTCGTTTGTTTCGTTTATTTTTTTGCAACATCAAAGTCGATATTTTGTTTTGCATCAATATTTGAATCAATATCATCAAAAAATTCGCATTTTTCTATTGCGACGTTCGATATTACATCAAAACAAACGAAAATCGCAACAATGTTAATTACACGAAAATTTATATCAAAACGTCGAAATTGCAACGTTCAATTGTTCGTTTGTTTTTTCGTCGATTTTCTTTGCAATATCAAAATCGATATTTTGTTTTGCATCGATATCATTAAAATATTTATATTTTTTTATTGCGACATTCAATATCACATCGAAATCGATGAAAAAATTATCAATTAATTCATTTACATTTTCGATTTCAATTTTTCGAACATTTGTATCAAAACATCAAAAATTTTATCTCATTATCGATGATTTGATTCACATGTTTTTTGAAAAATTTAAATCATTTTATTTACGTCAACATCAAAAAGATCGTTTTTTTTCGCAAAACATCGACGTTCGATCATTTGTCATATATCAATTTCGTATCATCGTTTATTTTTTGTTTACAATCAATCAAATGACATCGATTAGTCAAAATTTGAAAAATTCGAATTCGAAAAATTTTCAACAACATACGTTTGCGAAATCGATTCGTTTTGTTTTTGTTTTGTCAAAGAAATCGATTTTTTCGTTATACAAAAAATTAAACATTTTTTACATTTCGTTGCAATCAAAATTCTTATTTTTGCAATCAAGATTTTTATTCGTATAATTTACGTTTTCGTCGTCGTTTTCGTTTACGTTTTCGTCGTTTTTTTGATTTTCGATTTCAAATCACGTTTGTTGCATTTGTTTCGATCATTTCAGTTTTCGCAATGATTTGTTCGTTTATCAACGTTTTAATCAACGATATTTCTCGAATCGTCGATCGATGAAAGAAATGAAAAAATGATTAGTCGTTTCGAAACGAAATTGAAAAAAAACGAAAAATAATGTGACGAACGTATTATGTGTTAAATTTTAATAAATGTTTGAATTTTTATTTTATCACAACGAAATTTGCGATTCGAATTTCGTTTATGATCAAATCATTTACATATAATTTGTCAAATATTCATAATTAATTTTGCAATTTAAAATTTTGTTGTTTATTTATATCATTGCATGACATTTTACATTCATTTGTTATTTTGTTAATTTGTTCAAAATTAACGTTTTAAAATTAACTTTATGACATTTTTATATGCATAAAACATTTTGTATTGTTAAATTTTCTTTTTATAATTAATATTCTCGTTATTATTCAATATTAATTTTATTCATCATATGTTACGATAAAACGTATTGAATAATAATGTGATGAATAAAATAATCGAATTGTTATTATTTAAAAGACAAAATACAAAATATGAATCAAATTGTCAAAACGTTAATTCGTTTTTGTCAAGATATTTTGATTTCAATTTTATGTGAAAATTTATCGTAACAAATGTAATCAACGAAAAAAATTTACAACGTTTTGATTGTGTCGCGTGACGAAAACATGCGAATCGTTTTTCGAAAAATTTATTAATAATACATGAAAAAAAATAAGAAAACGATTTGTTTTTTGATCAACAAATCAAAAATCTTCAATATTGCGTTCGAATTTTTGAGAATTCTTCAAATAAAAACGAAACACTCGATTGAAATGAATGATTTTTAAATGACGATGCAAATCATTGTTCGATTTGAAAATATCGTTGCATATACGACAAACGCGAATTTTTTTTGAAAAAGTTCGAACGATAAACGAAACAAATAAACGAATCGAAAATTTGCGTCGAAAATTTTTTTTTAATGATTTGTGCGTTTAAATTCGATTTCGAGTCGATTAATCGATTAGTCAAAAACATTGTTTTTTCGTAATTTTGAGTCAAAAGTGACTCGTTTCAAATCGATTTCGAGTCATTAAGTCAACTTTAAACAATGAACAATTGATTTTAAATCAATTAAATCAACAATATCAAATATTTAAGTCATTTAATGATCAAAAGCAAATTTTTTTTATTTAATTGTTATGTAATGTATGATACACGTATTATATCATAAATTATCTCTTTTTATGTGAAAAATACGTGAATTTTTCAAAAAAAAAAAATTTATAACGTTGATAACGACGTCGCTACGCGTTTCTCGTCGATTTGTTTTGACAACGAACATCAAAAAACGCGAAAACGTTAAATTTAATTAAGATTTTTTCAATTGATGTTGAATTTCTACAATTGATTTTCGACTTTTGACGTTTTATGTTGACTTAAATACTTGTTATTGTTGATTAAATGATTCGAAATCGATTTAAATATTGTTATTCATTGTTTAATGATTAAAAAGTCGATTTATAACGTTTATACAATTTGCATAATTCAATTGTAAACTTTATGTCGATAAACAATGAAATTTTTTTTCGACGTGCAAAATGCGATCATTGATTGAAAACGTGAAACATTTGATATTTTATATAACGAAATGTTTTGTTATGTTTGAAATGTAAATAGAATTGTTTAAAAATTAAAATGCGAAAAGTGTCAATTTATGTACAAAATCGACGATTTAATCATCGAGTCATCATTTAAATTATATAAAACAAAGACGAAATTCTTGTCAAAATTTATGCGAGAATTATCTCATAAATTCATATCATTTAATTTGATTTTTTGTATCATAACAATCTGTCAATCAAAAAAAAAATCAATGTTTTTATTGATTTTCATGTTTTATCATCATGCGTAATCATATCATGCATCATTTTATTATTTTTTCGTTTTTCGTTTGTCATTGCGATCATCAAAATTATTCGAATGATTAAATTCGTATTGCTCAATGAAATTCGTGACGTTGTTTAATTTTGAAATATTTCGTTATTCGTCGTATTTTGAATCGTAATTCATTCAACGAATCAAATATTGAATGATTAAAATTTTATTGTATTTTTTGATTCGTTTGTCGATTAACTTTTCAATTTCATAAAATTTGTATTGATTCGTATCATTTTTGATTTCAATGAAATCAAAATAATGAAAACAAAAACGCGCGTAAAAATCAATTTCGATAAATGTTGATTCGAATTGTGCAATAAACACGACGAAATGAATTCGTTATGTTGATGACAATTTCAATTTGTACACAAAACGTTCGATGCGTTCAAAAATTCGAAATGATTCGCAACGTTGTTGAAATAATTTCGAATTTGATTTGTGAAACAATTTGTAATTTTTGTCGAATTGTAAATAAATTTTTTTATTTTGTTTTAATCGAATAAAAATATGACGCGAATCATAATATATTTTGATTTTGACAATTGCAAAATTCGTGACATCGATAATTTTTTGTTGATATTTTATGCGTTGCGTTGACAAATTCTGTACATTTGTTGTGTTAATTTCGATGAAATTCGATATCGCATTTTTGATTTTGAAATCATAAATGATTTCGTTAAAAAATAAATTTGTAACGACGTTAAACGTGTTGTTTAATTGCGTTTGAATTGTTGAAAAAATTAAAATGTAATCGATATTTGAAAATTTTATGACGAAATATCGAATCGCAATTTCAACAATTTGATTGATTCGTTTTGACGAATCATTCGTTTGTAAATGATATGTCATTGAAATTAACAATTGCGTGTTTAATTTGATGAAAAAAATTTGTCAAAAATCGAATATAAATTTCGAATTTTTGTTCGAAATTATAATTTCGAATATATTTCAATCAATTATTAATAATCGATCGAATAATGCGTGAATTCATTTTTTCGTTTTATAAATTTCTTTGTCGAAAATTAATGAAATTCGACGAAAATGTTTACATATTGCGAACATAACAATATTCATTTCATCAAACATAATTAAAACGAAATCAATGACAATGATGTGAAATGAACGCGACGCGAACGTGAAAAACATCAATTTTTCGTACAATCGATATCGTTTGATTTTTGTTAATTGATATGTAAAACAATGTTCGATGTATTTTTTAATTTTTTTGAAAAATCGAAATATATATAAAATATTGATTATTTTGTCATAATATCGATGAATTTTTGAATGTTGATTTGCATCGTGAATTAAACGAAATATTTCGCGTTTCATTGTGACAAATATACACAATCGACGCGAATCAATATCAACATGATATATAATGTTATTCGTATTTATCGCGAAATTGATTTTTGTTTTGAATTTTTTTGATATAAATTTCGTATCGTCATTTTTTTATTCATTGACGTTTCGTTTTTTTACGATGTTTTCGATCGTCGATAAAATTTGAAAATTTAGAATCGACGAATTTTGTTTTTTTTCGTGCATTCGAATCGTCAACGATTTTAACATCGTAATCATGTTTCGTCACGTTTTTTTGTTTTGATATTCGTTTTTGATTTTTTTTTTGATTTTTCGACATTGCGATAAAAATGTTTTGAAAAACGTAACAATCGAAATTATTCGAAAAATCGATTATTTCGTCATGATATGTGTTCAAATCAAATTTATTTTTTGAATTTTTGTCGATTTGTTCATTTTTAAACGTTAATTTTGATAACGCATTCGAAACAACATAATTTTTTTTATTTATATTTCATTTTCAATTTAAATTGTGACAGATAAATTGAAACACGAACGAGACGAAAATTGAATTTATCGATGTTGTTCGAATTCATCGTGATTTGTTTAACGATGAAAATATTGACGACATGATTCGTGAAAACGACAATGATGTTTTTAATTGTTTTTATCATATGTCGAATTTTTTTGACAATTTATATTAAATCACACATTTCGAATTCGATAAATCAATATTTGATTTCGATTTCGTTGAACATTTTGTTTAAAAATAAAATGAATTCGATGTCGTTACGTTTGAATTTGTTTGAATTGTTGTTTGTTTTAAAATGATAAATCATCGCGTTGAATTCGCGTCGTTTAAACGCGTCGATGTCGATGTACAATTGTCGATCGAAATTGAAATGTATCAAAAATGAAATTTTGTTAAAAATCTTTTGCAATAGTCGATATGATTTTAATTTTTCAATTGAAAAATTGTTCATTACAATTTTTTTCGAATAAATTTTTCGAATGATGTTTTTGTTGAACGATGATTGACGTAAAAATAAAATTTTGCGACGTTATAACGCGTTCGTTTTTTGAACATAAAACGCGATAAAATTTCGTAATCATTTTGTAAAATTTAAATAAATTTTCAAATTTTTGAAAATATAAAAAAAATTCAATTTAATTATTGTTTTCAATTTATCGATTGCAATAATGAAATCAAAAACGTCGATTTTTTGAACAAAAAATACGATCGTGAAATAATCGAAAAAAAATTTTTTCGACGAGAAATTAATTTCATAAATATTCAATCGTTTCAATATCGAATGTAAATAAATCATATGTTTTTCAAAAATTTAAAAAAAAACAACAATGTTATTTACGTAAACACGAACAAATTCGTGAAAATTTCGAAAAATGAAATCGATTCGTCGTTGTACGTACGAAGATGAATTTTTGAATTTCATCATTGCAACGTTAAATTGTTTTTGTTTTCTATGAAAAACGACGATAAATTTATATCGATTTGCGAATTTCATTAATTATTAATGAAAAAATTCGTTGCGTCGAAAACAAATATGAATTTGCATTTGATTACGATTGAAATAATGTTTGATTGAAAACATTGAATAAAAATTGATGAAAATGATTTTGTTTAATTCGCGAATATTCACAACGATTCGCTTTTTGCGTTTTGAATCATTCGATTTAAATACGATTTTTATATTGCGAAAATTGAATAATCATGCGAAATGAATTGAATGATGTATTTCATGCGATTTTGAACGTGCAATTTATTAAAAATTTGATTAATTAATTTTCGATTTGCAAAATTCAATGAATAAATTTTTGTTGTTTTTATTTTGACATCGAGTTTGAATTCAATTGACATTCATTCATTTTTCGAAATTTTCATTGTAAATTCGTTGTCGTTTTATAATTTTGAATAATTTAACGCAACGTTTGCAAATTTAATTCGAACGTTAACGTCATCGTAAACGATAATTTCAACAAACAAAATTTTTTCACATTAATATTAAAATTTACAATAATAAAATCGTTAAAATTGCGTGCAAAATTGATTTCAAAATTGTCATTTGCATTGACGAAATTAATCGCGATCGCATTTCGATTTTCATAATTAATCGTTATAATCGCGTTAATTGTCATAATCGAAACATTAAATTTCAACGTTTGTTTGAATCAATTTTTAAAAACAAACTTATGAACATTAACAATTAAATGAACGTATTTCGAATTAATTAAATAACATTTTTTTTTTCGTATTTTTGTACGAATTCAAAACGCGTATTTTTGAAAATGTAAACATTTTCAACGTCGACGTTATGAATTTGAACGACTTTTGTATGTGCGTCGATAATATAAAAAAATACATTTTCGTTTTGATTTAATCGTTCAATTTGTATTGACGTAAACATAAAATCGCGTTCAATAAACAAATTATTTTTATCACGTAATTTGAATGAAATTGTAAAAATTGATTTGATTGAAATTTTAATAATTTTATTAACACGAAGCAACGCGTTTGATTTGCGAATCAACATTAATAACATTTAATTTAATTTTGATGTTTTTGCAATTTTCAATAATAATCATTTGTTTGTTTACATTTATATTCATTCGTTCAAATTCAAATATGTCATTATTTAAAAAATTTTTGTTTTCAATTTTTTCATTATGTAAACTTGACGCGTAAATGTGACGATCGCATTTTTGTCATCAATCGAAATTTCAAAATTCGAAAAATTGAACGAAATATAATCAATTGTAATCACGACGACATCGTCAATATCGCGAATTTTAAAAAATTTCGAATTTAATCGAATTTGCGTTTTGTAATCGAATATTTTTGCATCAAAATTTACGATTTATTACGATGTATCGCATTTTGTATCAACGCATATATTGATAAAAAATTGTTTTATGTTTGTTTTTATCGTGACGTAACGTCACGAACGAAATTCGAAATTGAATCGTGTATTTGTTTTGACGTTTGATTGTATTGTAAATGTTTGATAATTATGAATATTTTTCGTCGACAACGTGTCAAATTTAATCGAAATTGTTTGACACGAACGCAACAATCGATGAAATTTATTATTAAAATAAAATTTCGATTGACAACGTTTGCATGAATAAATTTTTGTTTGCTTTGTTGAAATATTCACAAAATATTCGAATAATTCATGAATCACATAATTTTTATAGAATTTTTGAGTTTCGAAATGTTTTTCGTCATGATATTTATCATTTATCACAAATATTTTCGACGCGTTCTCAATATTCATGTTGTAATCATTTTAATAATTTTTTTCATCGTTCGAATAATTGTTTTTCGTTTTTTCGTTCGCAAAATACGTTCGTCGATATAATGTTTCATTATAATTAAACGTTTTATTTTGATTAAAATAAATATTTTGCTTAAATGAAAACGAAAATAAATTTGAAAAATCAACAAAATAATTATTAAAACGTAAAGATTGCGAATATTGAAATCGCGAATCGAACGTGTTTCGATTTTTTTGAATTTCGTTTTGTTACGTTTGTTGAAATCGATATTGTTGATTTGCGTATAAACGTTTTTGCATATTTTGTGTCGATTGTTGTCGATTTGAATAATTTGATTGATACGAACGTTGTTGTTATTGAAAAACGTAAACGTTATTTTGTTTGTCAAATTGATATGAAATTGAATATTGCGTTTGTCGTGATTGCGAAAAAAATTCATTGAAATTTTCGTAATCATTACGCTCATTGATGAAAAAAAATATATTATACGAATCGAATGAAATTGAAATTTGAAAACAATAAATGAATTGAAAACGACGATCGTTTTCGAATTGATAATAAAAACAATATTTGTTTTCAATGTTTTATTATATTTTTTTTATCGTCAAATTGTTGAAAAAATTCATTCATGATAATTTTTTCTGTCGATTTAATTAAATTTCGTCGAAATTTCAATTTCAATTCATTGTAAATAAAACAAAATTGTGAATAAATTAACATCATAATCGATTTAATTTTTTTTGATTATTATTTTAACGAAATCGAAAGATTTTTTATGTTTGCGAACATTTTTCATAATATATTTTTTTCGTGATTATCGTCAACGTCGTTGACGACGATTTTTTTTAACGTTTTAACAATAAACGTTTTCATTTTTTTACGTTTCTTTAATTTGATCAATTTTTCAATCGTCATTGACGATTTCAATATATTATCGTAATGCGTGATCACGCATGCAATTATAAAAATTTGTTCGAATTATATTAACATTTTTGAACAACGTCATATTTTTAATTTTTTCAATGTAAAAATGAACGTTTCGAAAATATGTATTTTTGTTCGAATGTTCGATCGAATTGTCGATAATAACGTTTTTTTTTCGTATCATGAATGAAAAAAATTTTGTTTTTTGAATATTTCATTTGACGTCATCATCATTATTAAAAAAATTCAATTGAATTTGATAATTCGACAAGATTTTGAAATTTTGTTTGAACATCGTTTCGAACATTTTCAATCAATGTTTGAAAAATTTGTCATTGTTGTTGAATGAATTTCGTGTTTTGTCAATTGTTATTTTATTCGTCATGTTTGAATTAAATGCAAAAATAAATTCGATATTTTTGTGTTTCGAAAAATGATATTCAACGAAATTATGATGTTGTTTCGTCGTTGAAAAAACAACATCGACGAAATGATTTGAAATTTACGACGTAAATTTTTCGAAAAATAAATGTAAAAAATATCAAAAAAAATATTTGCAATCGTCGATTTTAAATTGAAAATAAATAACGTAACGCGATCATTAATTCAATCGAAAAATTGTTGATTGTTTCGATAAATTTTTGTGACAATCACGAAATTTTTAAAATTTTTGCGAAAACGAATTTTGTCGACGATTCATTTTGATGAATAAACAATATTTGTCGAAATCGAATGAATAATAACAAATAACGATAATGATTTAAAAAAATTGATTACGATGTTGTTCACAATAATTTTAATCGATGTATTGAAAAAATAAATTCGATCGATTGAATCGATGTAATCGAATAATTCAAACGCAATGCGAATGATTTTTGATATGAAAACAATCAACGTGATTTAAATGAAAATTAATTTTTGCAAATTCTCGTCGATTCGTATTCTTTTAAAAATGATATGTCGTATTGAAATTTGAAATAAAATGATAATAAAAAAAAAACAAATTGAAATTTTCAAAACTTGTTGAGCAAATTACTTGTTGATGAAAAAACAAATAAAATCGTTAAATTGAATTGTTCGAATCAAACAAAAATTCGATGATGAATTGACATTTAAATGTGTCGTCATTAAACGATAACAATGCGAATTTTCACGAAAATCGAAATGCTTTGAATATTTGAATGAGAAATCAATCGTCTTTGTTGAAAATTGTAAAAAGTTGAAAAATTTGATTGAAATTCTAATTTTCGATTGAATGAAAAAATTGATTGTTCGTCGAAATCAATCAAAAAGCAATAAAGTTTTCGATTACGATAACGAAAAAAATATTGATAAACAATTGACTTGAATATTGAATACAAAATTGTTTGAAAATTGATACGTTAAAAAACAAATAATGATGTCGTTTTGTTTACGTACAAATCATCGTTTGAATGATGTTATCAATTGTTATGTTTGAAATGTGAATTAAATTGTTTAAAAATTAAAATGCGAAAAATGTCAATTTATGTACAAAATCGACGATTTAATCGTCGAATCATCACTCAAATCATATAAAACAAAAACGAAATTTTTGTCAAAATTCATGCGAAAACTATTTCATAAATTCATATTATTTAATTTGATTTTGTGTCATAACATGTTTGATATTTCAAAAATATGCAAACGAAAAAATGTCGATGTTTTGTAAAGTAAATTGATCGATTTCTCAAATCATTTGTTAAAAATAAACAAATTTGTTCGTGAATTTTTTTCAAAAAAGTTCATGCAAAACTTCAAAATTAAATTTGAATTTGATAAAATTGCAAAAATTAACATTTCGCAATTGTTTTGCGTGTGAGATGTTATGCATTGATATAATATTAATACATAATTACACGAGAATTTCTAAATAAAAAGCAAATACATGAAAATTTGCAAAAACATACGTAAAAATTTGATTTTTCGAATGCGTCAAAACGAATTTCGACTTTAACATTCGATGTGATAAAATAACGATGTTAACACGATATTAACTTTGTCAAATGTTGAATTCGATGCACGTTCGTCACATTATTTTTTTTTTTTTTTTTCAATTTCGTCTCGAAACGATTAACAATTTTTTTTTCGTAATCGTGAATGTTCAACGCGTTTCAAACGTTTTGTTAAATAACGTTGAATGAAATGATTGTTGAAATAACGAAACAAATGCGAAATTTTGCGAAATGAATTTCGCTCGCGAAATGAATTCGTTGAAAATTTTCAAAACATAAAATCGATCATATTTTGAAACAAACAATTTGATAATGTTAATAAAATCAATGCGACGTTTTAACGATTAACGCATCGATATTTAATTTCGTGCGTTTTTTGATGCGTATATTCATTTGTAAAATGAATATGTGAAAAATTTTTGAAAAACAATTAGTTTTGAACAAATCGTACAAATAGTTTCGTCGATCATTAATAAACATTTGAGAATTTTGTTGAAAATTTTGTTGACAAATTCGTATGTTTTTCAATTTCAAACAACGTGTTTGTTTACATGCATTTATTTTTTATCGTTCAATAAAATCAAACAACAATTTTTGAAAATGTTTTGACACGATTCAATTTTTTAAACGTCGTAAATTTTGACTGTAAACAATAAAAAATTGATAAAATTTGAATTATCGATGTCAATTCGAAAATGAATGTTTGACAAATTTAACGTCGATGTCACGATCTTTAATCGATAATAATATTTTGAAAATCGTTGTTTAATCATTTCGTGAAACAAAATTTGTTGTTTTTAAATTGATTTCGTGAAAAACATTCACAATGTTTCAACATTTTGAAATTCGTCGTCGTCAACATAATATCAAACGCGATCGTGAAAATTTCAACTCGATCATTTACAACGATATTGAAAACGATGATAATGATATCGAAATTGCAATATATCGTTCAATTTTCATTCGAACGTTTCATTTGCAATAACGAATTTCGAAAAATCGTTATGTTGTTTTTTCGATGAATCGTTGAATTTTTTTCAACAATCAAAAATGAAAAATTGAATAAATGCGCATGTCATCGAGCAATTTCAATTCGTAAACAATATTTTTTTTGACAACGAAATGATTCGAATTTGAAAAGAAATGACAATCATATTGTGTAAAACAATTACTGCGAATACATCTTATAGCAAAACAATTTTCGAGTTCAAAATTTTCATAAATCAAAACAACGACGATCAATTTCTATATTTGTTATTTTTTTTTTTTCATTACAGTTTGCAATCTTTATTCTATATCAACGCTCGTGTACTTTCAATTCATTTTTCTTCGTCAAATTCTCTCACAACATAACTACAAAACAATTTGAAACGTTGCATTTATTTGCGTCTTTCGCAATTCAAAATCAAAATTCAAAATCGTTTTGTTCTCGTTTTTCAACGAACTCGTTTTTTCGAAGATTTTGAAAATTGTTCGTGCTTGTTTCAATTCATGACGTTTGATTTTGTCACGTTGCAATTTCGATTGTTTCGATTTCGAATATTCAAACAAAATAGTAATTATCATAATCAGAATTTTGCATTGTTGTTTGAAATTTGATTGAACGAATTGTTTCATCTCGCAACGAGCAACAATTTGATCGTAAACATCGCGATTTCGATTGTACATTGCGTCGAAATTCAAAATTTGAATTGAAAACGACAACGCATCGATCGTTTGTTGAAACGTTATATTCATTGTTGTGAATTTTTTGATCAAAAAGTGTTAACGATGTCACAAAAATTCATAATATTATTCACGTTGTGATTTTGAAAATGTTTTGTCAAACGATAATCGAAATTTTAAATAAAATTTGAAATTGTGATAATAAAAAAAACGCAAAAAAATCGTTATAAATGAATCATGAATATTCGTCGAAAATCGAATCATTGCGATGTGTGATTCAATCAAAATCTAATTCGACGTAAAAATTTTGTTGAAATTTTGTGATTTGAAAAACGATAAATTAGTTTTTATTGTGTAAAAGCATGATTTGTGTATAAAATTTAGTTACGTAGTTTGCGTTTAAACATTATCACGTCAACGTTTTGATTTTTACATAATTGACAACGAAATATAAATTTAATTTTTGTCATTCAATTTGTCAAATGAACGAATTGTTTTGATGTGACGACGATTTAATCATACGTAATTTTTTATTTCAAAATTGATCGAGAAACGAAATTTGTTGATTCGATCGATCATTTTTTGTTTATGTCGACAACAATTAATTTGATTTATTCGATGATGCGATTAATTTTTTCGACGATAAATTCGTTTTGTTTGATCAATAAACGTTTTTTAATGATTTCATGTCGTTGGAATTCGAATCATCGTTTCGAAAATGATAATTTTTGTTGATGAAAAACGAAATGAAATTCGTGATTGCGAAAACGTCGTTGTTGTCGACAGATTTCATGACGTCGATTGATTAATTGATCGTTTTGACAATAATTACAACTCTGAGCGTAAACGAATTTCAATGTTTTGATTAATTCGTTCGATTTGATCATCGATTTGAAATTGAAACGTCGTAAACAATTTATATTTGATTTTTAGACGTTTGCGATAAATTCAAACGCGATTTACAAATTGATGCATTTCGATTCGAAGCGATAAAAAAATTCCTTACGTGCGAAATACGTAATGAAACAATATTTTTGACACAAATTTCGATTGTCAAATCGTCATTATCGATCACGCAAAAACATAATGACGTTTTTTAATTAATCGATCGATAATAATGCAAATAACGTTGTTTTTTTAATTCAAATAATTCGATTATGAAATTTATCGAAATATTCATTCATCGTTGATTAAAAATCAACAATGATATTAGCAATTCATGACGATCATCGTAAAATTTTAAATCGTTGATATTTGTGACAATTACGAATGTAACGTTTGATAAATAATCGAT